>PVIY010061727.1:0-11133 GCA_004026745.1 Myrmecophaga tridactyla | reverse complement strand
AAAAAAAAAAAAAAAAAAAAAAAAAAAAAAAGAGCTTCCTCACCACCTGGGAGGCAAGGAGGTGTCCTGTCCAGGATGCGGCCACTTCTCCAGGGAGCCCTGGTTCCTCTTAGTGACTTTTATAGGAATGAGAGCGATTTGCTGGATGTTATGGATGGGACATTCAGTGGTAGAGGGAGAAGTGAGGACTAACGATCTCTCTAATCTGCACAGGGAAAAAATCATGAAGCAGTGAGCCAGGTTCTCTGCGGGGGTGTTTTCAGCAGCTGCACGGTTGCCTGGTTCCAATAGGATGGTTGGGGGATGTGGGAAATAAAAAAGAAACACTGAAAGAGTCTTTCAGGAAAAGCAGAACTGGAATAGCTTAATGTTCATTTGCTTTATAGTTTGAAAGCTTGGGTGTGTGAAACTGCCCTGCTAGCTTCATGCTTGTGGGAAAGAACACTAGAGATGAAGAGCCACTGGGGGTGTCACAGGTGTGGCCAAAGCTGTTCCAAGGATGGAGGCGTGGCCTTCATTCAGGCCGCCCTTCTCACACCCCCAGCTCCCTCACTGCTCAGAACCAAAGTGGAGAGCTCTGGGGCCTCGATTTGGAAATTGCTAATGCAGTTGAATTCGGGACTCTACTGATTTTCAGGAAAAAGTTAAACCGTCTGGGATGAGGCTGACCTTTTGATTTAGTCTCTTGCCACTTAGAAGAGACTGCTGTTCTTGATGGGGAAATTTATTGTATGAATTCTACTAAATTATTGAGCTAAAATAATTTTGAGGAAATGCAGTTTATCCTGATTGCAGCTAACTCACTCAGCAGTCTTACTTCTCTAGCACTGAAAATTGGTTTCAGGTAGATGTGAGACATTTTAACATAATATTATATTTACTTATAACCACTCTTTCTAGCTTCTGATAGAGGTTTGTGGTGACTTTCAGCAGAACTCCCTGGGATGTGTTTGAGCATTTGGCACGTGGTTACTTCACTGGACCCAGTCTGCTCTCTAGAACTGCCCTGTGACCACCCCTTCCCAAGCTGGTTAATCTGTTCTAGCATTTTCTTATAGTCAACTATGGATGGGGATTTTTTTAAAGTAACTTTTCATATAATGATGATTTACTGATCTGTTATTTATTGATTGATCTTTATTTTACAACTGCCTCCTCATACTTTTTTACATTTATTTCAGGTAATTTATTTTATTTCTTTGCTTGGATATAATTGAGACTTATTTCGAGAATAGTGAATGGGGGTATTTAAAAAATGTTTCTGAAAGCTAAGAAGGTCAAATTGTTTTTTCTCCTTGGATCTCCAGCACCTATTGGATTTTTACCAAGGAAGGGTGCAGAACCCCCACGTACTCCCCCCATCAGCGTGGCTCCCATGCCGTGGTGCAGTAGAAGACCCCAAGTTGGCCTGCAGTGGCAGGGGCGGGGCTGCCGAGGATGAGCAGTGAGGAAGAGTTCTTTGATGCCGTTACTGGTGAGTTGAAAGACAAAACTGAACACAGACCATAATATGAGTGTGAGAATTCCCCAGATCCAGGTTTCAGGTGCTTGGGACATAAGGCTGGCTCAGTAAGGCAGCGGGAAAGAGAGAACGTGGCTTGATCCCAAACACTGACTTCTTAGTGACCTCATAATGCTCTATCCCAAATTTGGGAAGAAAACCTTGACTTTGGCTCGCAGAAGATAATGTGGGAGGACGAACTGGGCTTTAAAAGTTTTCTTAGGATCTATACATATGGATATATATTTGGATCCTAAGAGCGATTGTTAGGATTGCCACCTTATTTTTATTTGCTAATCAAAAAATCATTGATCATATGTTCTAACTATGTCTTGTTTTATACTGCTTAAAAAGTACACTGGAAAAACAAACAGTTCTTAAAGGAGTCTCAAGGATCAGGGATTTTCTTTGTTATTGTGTTTGTTTTTTACTTTTCACATGAATACCTTAAGTAGTGGTTGTAGCCTGTAGTTTGAAAGAAAACAGAAGGTACCTGATTGAAATCAGTGTGTGGGGCATTTGTGTATGTGGGGCTGGTGGGGCGGCCTAGAGGGAAGGAGGAGTTTGGGCTGGGGGAAACTTGCATTTGCTTAAATTCACACTTAGCTCTGTATACCTCCAGGAAATTTTGAGGGCCCCATACTCTTTAAGTTCATGGCTCTCATTTCTTTAAAATTCATTCACTCTTTACTCTTCTGTTTCTCTTATTCGCCATTTGGAATATTATGTCATTTGTTCTATGAAGGATTATTATTGGTGGAAGGGACTTGCAGAGATTATTCTAGTCTGTTCCCTCATCCTTGGATATAAGAATACACAAATCACACCTTTGGAAAAACTATTGCAGCTCCAGTTTTTGAGCAGTTATCTTTATAAGCACAGTCAGAGGAGCCATTTCTATAGTTTTTGCAAAAATAATGTGTACCAAATGCAGTGAAAGCGTCTTTCCTGATGGGTGGTCCCCACACCCCTTGGACACCCTTTGGGGCCTCTATTAGAATGTAGGACTTGCAGACCCCACTCTGGAGGGCTTCCAGGTGCTCTGCTTTCTGACACCCAGTCCTGTCGCCTTACTCTTATCTGGAACCCAAGAAGAAGGAAGCGCTGAGCACCTTACTAGTTCTGAAGGCTAGATTTTTAACAGATTTTGCTCTCTTGCTTAGCTAAATTTCTCCACTGATTCTGTTCTTTTAGATGTGCTCCTTGGAAACGTTTTTGTCTATTAAATTCCATACTCATCAGTACTTGTTCTCAGCTGACTTCCCAACTAAGTGGAGTGGTCCTTAGGTAATCCTGGGAGAAGGAGTAGCTCACAGGGTGCCTGGCTCTCTGCGTGTGTAAGCAGGAGCCCCTGTCCCTGTGTGCCGGAGGGCCTCGAGGGCCGTGCCCTTTCACCTGGGTGCTCGGTACAGTCAAGATTCCTTTGAACGCACATCTCTGAACTTTTTGAACAAGATTCTTATGATCGTTTTCCCCCAGAGATGATTTCAACTTTATGTAATGTGATGTTTTAAATGAGCTGTATTATTCTAAAAGGATAAAATGTTCCTGTTGGCACCATCACAAGTAATGCTTGTGGACAAGCCTTGCCAGCATGCGTTCTTTCCTACCAAATGCAAAAGAAACTGCAGGATTTCTTTGCATGTCCCCTGGAGATGGGGGTGAGAGAGACAGATGTCTCTGTGAGAATAATTTCTTACCTCGATGCTTTGGCTCCACGACAAATAATAGAAATAAAAAAGTTACTAGAGTTTCTAATGCAACAAAATACCCACATAAGATGCAAAGTCCTGACTGCTTCACCATCTAGATTACTCTTGCTTTATAACTCTAATTTAAAAAGTATTTAAACCAGGTAGTTATTAATTGAAAAACTTCAACAGGAAATTACTTCCTTGAAGAATCAGTACCACTAAAATGAAAGATATTACAATGCCTGCACAGTATGCAGCAGGCCAAGGGCTTTGCAAGCGCATGGTAGCAATGTAGAACTGGGTCTCTCTGAGCCTGAGCATCAGAGATGACTTCAAGTTTTTTCCTTACCTTATCTGAATTTTGATTTTCTGTGTGTTGTGCTCTGTAGATTAAAATATTATTAAACTAGTAATATAACATTGGCTTAATTTAAGATGTGACTTAGATTCACCATGTTTATCAGTGCTGTGCTGCTGTGTTTTTCGGGGCTCACATCTGGGGTATCATTTAAATGAACATCTGCTTGGTGGGCCGGCTGCCTGCACATTTCTCATTAAGGGCTCCATGGAGCCTGGGAGCCCAGTGCGGGGGCCACACCAGCCACAGCACTGGGTCTCCCAAGACTCGTGAGGTCAGCCCTGCAGAAGGGATTTCCTCTAAGCCAGTGTCTCCATAATAATTTCAGGTTGAGGATTAAATGTGTGTTGTCTTGGGAATAAGATAGCAAAGTCAGAAAATACTGATCATCCGAGTGGTTAATTTTTTTAAACTTTTTATTGTATAGTATAACATATATACAAAGCAAAGAAATAAAAAGCCATAGTTTTCAAAGCACTCTTTAGTTACAGGACAGATCCCAGAGTTTGTCATGGGCTACCATACAATCTTCTCAGATTTTTCCTTCTAGCTGCTTCAGAATATAGGAGTCTAGAGGGCTTAAATTTTTTTGTATCATCACAATCAACTTTTTTCCTTTCTTTTTTTTGTGAAAAATAACATATATACAAAAAAGCAATAAATGTCAAAGCACAGCACCACAATTAGTTGTAGAACATATTTCGGAGTTTGACGTGGGTTACAGTTCCACAATGTTAGGTTTTTACTTCTAATTACTCTAAGATACTGGAGACTAAAAGAGATATCAATTTAATGATTCAGCATTCATATTCATTTGTTAATCCTATATTCTCTCCATCATCACCTTTGATCTTTCCATCCCTCTCTTTAGGCTATGTTTGGGCTATGGCCATTCTGACTTTTTCATGTTGGAAGTGTGTGTCATTAATATGGGATATGGAGATGGAACAATCTGATGTTCTGGAGAGGCTGGGCCCCGAGAGATTCGTTCTTAATCTCTTCCTTCCAGAATTGTGTAATAAAACTCAAAGCCGTATTTTATAAATTCTGTTAGTATAGCAGAAGATGTTTTGTTCATTCCCAGGGAAGCTTAGTGGCAAATCTGTTTACTTTTCGGGGCTGACGACAGTTGCCCTCCTCCTCTGAAATGAGGGCTCGTTTTGTGAGCAGCAGTGGGTCAGATGCCCCTTCCATCCTGGAATTAATTATGGCATCCCCTCTTGCTCCGGAGTGGGAACTTCAGGACTTCAGAGAAATTGTCCTGGTGGAATTAAAAGGAAGCATGCACTTTCCTTTCCCCAGTCACCTGCTTCTCCAGGAAGAAGTGCTCTGATGGGGACAGTCACAGGCTGGGTCCTGTGCAGTGCTCGTTCCTACTCCGGTAACTAGATGGGCCAGGAGGATGTGCACGACTGCACTGCAGAATCCTCACTAGTCATTTCCCTAGAGTTTTCCGTTTACATGTAGTTCTGCGCACAGCTAAGCTCAGACCCATCGTGTAGTGATTCGACTATTGTTTGGTGATGGTTTTGGTGGATTCTGGCAGGGCGTTGGCAGGCTGCAGTGCTCTGTCCTTCCAGACCGATTGGACAGGCAGTACTTAGAGCAGGCTGCAGAGCCTAGCCCTGCAAAGGCGGAGCCGCACAGCCCAGAGGTGGCCATCCCGGGAGATGAGCGCCCTGAAGCTGAGCCCGACCACAGGAAGGTCCCACACGAGAGTTGGTGTAGAAACAGTGTTTCCTCTGGGGAAGGTCCCTGCAGGGTTCCTGCCTCTCTACAGAACCAATTATTCTGAGATGTGACAGTTAAATGCAGTTGAGAGCTTTAGGTATTTTACTTGTGTAACCAGAGATTTTGGAGGCAGAAGTTCACGTCTTCCAAGTCCAGCGAGCTTCACGTGTCATTCGTCTTGTGCAGGCTTTGATTCTGATCATTCTTCTGGGGACTTTTCCGAGGCAAACCAGAGAGTATCTGGAATGATTGACTTGGACACCAACAGAAGTACTAGGATTGGAAAAGTTGGGGAGAGATCCCCTCAAGAAAATGGAGTTCAGAAACACAGGTACACTGCCTCCCATCCACATTAGGGTGCAGGCCACCTTCCGCGTGTTGCCTAGGGGTCTTCTTCCCCCTTCTCTCCACCACCCACACCCCTCAGCCCAGCCAGGTCCTCAGTACACCCAGAGCTTTGCTGTGCCAGGCCTGGTCCAGCAGTGCCTTGGCCTGACCACTCCTCTGCCTCCCTGGTTCCTGCTCCTCCTTCCTCCACCTCCCCGGTTTCTGCTCCTCTTTCCTGCGCTCCCCCACCTTGCTCAGGTGCCCTTAGTCCTTGCACCCCTCTTGGCTTGTGCCTACACATGGGGGGGGGGGCTCCAGGTGAGGGACTGAAGGAGTAGAGATGAGGACTGGCTTCTTTTAGCCTTAACACAGTGCTTAGGAAGTGTTAGTTTTCTTCCCCATTTCTTCTCCCAACTGACATAAAAAGAGTGGCCTGACCCGGTTGCCCTAATTTGACCTCTCTGAGGAGGAGCTCACCTCTGGGCAGGAGCACATGCTGCCCTCATTCCTGAGGCTGGGATGGTAGAGGGGAGTATCTGTGCCAAGGGAAACAGGCGTCTAGACGGCACACATGGGGGCAGCAGGGCGGTGGGGGGCTGGGGGCAGCGGATGGGACCTGCTCCCGTGGGGGGCCTCCATGCTGCTTTTCCCCACCTTGCTTCCTCTTTCCCCAAATGTACAGATGTACATGTCCGTTGAGGGTCCCTCCCTCTCAGACATGCAGGAGTGTCTTATCCCAGCTCCACATTCCAAAGAGGGAGACTGTACCCCTTGGTCCAGTGCCCGGCCCCTCCCCACCCTGCCCTGAGTCCATGGAGAGTAGGGGCTGGGAGTTAAAGTCTCATGGTTTAGGCATGACCGACTGTTCAGGGCTCTCCCTTACTGCTGGCCAGAAGACACCTATGGCAGGCATGCACTCATGGGAATCTAAACAGGTGTTCGAAAGGGTTCCTGAAGGGCAGGTTCTGCAAAGGTGTTCCAGAGCCAGCTCACTCCTGGTGCCCTCGTGGCCTGTCCGTGGTTCTGCCACTGTCCTCAGCCCCAGGCAGGGGCCACTGGCGTGTGCAGTGAGGGACTCTGTCCTTACCTGGTCTGCGTGCCTCAGGCCCTGCCCACACCTCACACGGCCTCTGCTGGGGTTAGTGTTCTTAAGTCACTGAGCATCATCCTTGTTACTGTTTCCTAGGAAGCCACCAAAAAAAACCAAGGCAGAAGCCTTCCTTTGAGCACCTAAACAGTCTTTTTTTTTTTTTCTCCCTCAACATGGCAGAATAAAGAAATGCTAATGTTAGATATAAAATTTAAGAAAATAAGCGTTATTGAGCAGCATCAGCAGTCATACATGCATCTCACGTTGGATGGATAAAGATGTGTTGTTAATGTTACTACTTTCCAGGACAGCATTACCTGCCCCGATGTTTACCAGAAGCGATTTCAGCGTGTGGAGTATATTAAAAAAATGCATTGGCTTGGTAAGTTTACATGGTCTTATTTTGAAGCATGAGTTTAAACATTTTAATTCCTATGAAATTATTGCTCTGCTGAAAGTTCAAGAAAACACACTATGGCATGTTTCCAAACAGCATGGAAATAAAAATAATAAAACTGGAAAGGAACAAATATGTAGAGGGAAGAGGGTAAAAAAAAAAAAAAAAAGGAAATTATTTTAAAGACCTAGTAGTAGAAGTAATCCTGTAGGTTAAAAACCTGACGTAATAAACATCACTCAGCTGTACATGTCCCTCAGTATTTTGTGATGTGTTCTTTGTCCACTAACTTTGGACAGTCCACGTAAGTGGGGTAGTGAGGGCCTCTGCGTTGGGATTCCCCTCTCTTGCTGGCCCACCCAGGATTGGTGAGCATCCCTTGTCAGATGCTTAGAATTAGTATCAGAAAAAATACTTGGATAATGAGAGTGTCTGAAAGTAATAAACTTTTCTTCCTCTGATTTTCCTTTACTATTTGTTGGAATCCTAGCTGCGCCTATTTTAGCACACACATTCACAAGCCAGTATTTGATGACGGAAAACTCAAGTTGAAATGATCTTTGAAAAATATGCCTTGCTGCCTCTCAAATATTCTTCACCCACATTCTTCTAGTGCCATTTACTTTTTACTCTTATCCCCTTTCAGTCCTTCTTTATGTAGAAAATAGAAAATGTCATTTTTTTTCAATTTTTTATTTTGAAATAACTTTAGATTTTTAGAAAAGTAGCAAACAATACAGGAAGTCCCCATATCCCTCCCACTGGCTTCTTCCACTGATGTTAGCATGTTGTGTCACTGTAATGTAATTATCAAAACTAATCTGGGATTTTCCCAGTTTCCTCTCATGTCCTTCTCTGGCCCTGGGTCCCAGGTGGGACCGCACTATGTTTGGTCGTGTTTCCACCGTGTCCTCCAGTCTGTGAAGATTCCTCAGTTTTCCCTTGTCTTTCTTGACCTTGTTGGTGGTTTGCAGAGTGTGCCCTACTTGGAGGGTGTCCTGGGGTTTGGGTGAGGCTCTGCTCTTTTGCAGGAATCTACAGAGGCGATGCCAGGGTTCCCAGGGCTCATGGCTGTGCGGTCAGCCCTGCTCCCAGATTAAGGCAGCACTGTCAGGTCTCTCCCCTGGAGGGTCACTGTGTTTCTCTTTGTAATTAATATATATCTTGGGAAAGATACCAGTCCTCTGTAAATATTCTGTGTCCCATCATGTTAAGGTTAATCTGTTAAGATTAGCGTCCATTGGCAGATTTTACCTGCAGTGATTGTTACTGTGGTGTTCTAATGATAATTTTCTGTTCCCTTCTTTCCTTCTGTGTTTATCGCTGGAATTCTTCCAAGAGAGAGGTGTCCCTTCTCCCCTTATTGTATGTTTATTCGGTTACTTATTTATATCAATGTGGACTCATGGACCTTTATTTTATTCTATAGGTGATAATGACAGTACTGGGAGAGCATGCATATGTGCACCTCTGTGGAGAAGTGTTCAATTGTGGATGAGCGCACCTATGCGCACCAACATGGAAAAGTGCATACATGCATGGGAGCTCAAGCATGCCTGTGTGCACCTCTGTGGAAAACTGCGTGCATGCATGGGAGAGTATGCCTACATGCACATCTGTGGAGCAGTGCTCAATTGTGGCTGAGCACACCTACGTGCACCTCTGTGAAGTGTGTGCATGCGTGGGTGAGCGCACCTACGTGCACCTTCATGGAGTATTGCACACGTGTGGCTGAGCACACCTATGTGTGCTCAAACTGTTCCACCTCTGGCCCCTGGGAGCTCCTCCAGATTGCTTCCTGGGCCCTCTCAATAGCCCCCTGCCTGCTCTGAGCACTTCCTTATTTTCAGCACCACAGAGAGCTGTGTGTTTGCTTTGTATTCCCTTCCCCAGCCATGGGATCAGCCACTTCTGCACTTTTATTGCAGAATAGCCTAGAGAAACTCCTATCCGGGGGCTGGGTCTACTTGTCGCTTCTGAGGTGTGATAGCTCCTAGGCGTTCTAAGCAGGCAGAGCTAGAGAGTGCATGTAGGCGTGCTCACCCACGCGTGCACACTACTCCATGGCGGTGCACGTCTGCATGCTCACCCACGTGTGCATACTACTCCATGGAGGTGCGGGTAGGCGTGTTCACCCATGCATGCGCACTGCTCCATGGAGGTGCATGTAGGCGTGTGCTCACCCATGCGTGTACAACTTCATGGAGGTGCACATTGGTATGTCACCCATGCGTGTGCACTGCTCCGTGGAGGTGCACATAGGTGTGCTCAGCCACACGTGTGCAATACTCCATGAAGGTGCACATAGGTGCGCTCACCCACGCATGCACACACTTCACAGAGGTGCACGTAGGTGTACTCAGCCACAATTGAGCACTGCTCCACAGATGTGCATGTAGGCATGGTCTCCCACGCATGCACGCAGTTTTCCACAGAGGTGCACACAGGCATGCTTGAGCTCCCATGCATGTATGCACTTTTCCATGTTGGTGCGCATAGGTGCGCTCACCCACAATTGAACACTTCTCCACAGAGGTGCACATATGCATGCTCTCCCACGCATGCATGCAGTTTTCCACAGAGGTGCACACAGGCGTTCTTGAGGTCCCATGCATGCATGTACTTCTCCATGGAGGTGCACAGAGATGTGCTCTCCCATGTGTGCACACACTTCTCCAAGCAGGTACATGTAGGCGTTCTCTCCCACATGTGCACGTAGGCCTGCGCACCCATGCATGCAGTTCTCCCCAGAGGTACGTTAGGTGTGCTTTCCCAAGCATGTACACACTTCTCCATGGAGGTGCATGTAGGCGTGCTTTCCCACACATGCATATAGACCTATGCACCCATGCATGCAGTTCTCCCCAGAGGTATGTCAGGTGTACTTTCCCACCTGTGTACACCCTCCTCCACAGAGGTGTGTTCCCCCACAGATTCACATAGACATTACCCCCCCTTGCATGTGCACTGTTTCACAGAGGTGCACATAGGTGCTCTCCCATGTGTGTACACACTTCTCCATGGAGGTGCATGTAGGCACGCTCTCCCACACATGCACATAGGCATACTCACCCATGCCTGTGTACATGTCTCCACTTCTTTGTGTTTTTCTACTAACATAACGCCTTTGAGATTTCTCTTTTTATTAGTGTTTTCTCCTGCATTTTTCATTATTTGAGCAGTTCAGGTCTTGATGTCATCATCTGTTTGGGGTATACAATAAGTGCATTTTCCTAAAGTTGATAAGATTCTAATACCAAAAGCATCTTTTCAATGCAGTGAAATGATGTGAGTTCTGTTTTCTGTGTCACTGCTGAAAGAAGGAACAGGATAGAAGATGGTTGTAAACATGGCCAGCTGTTGTCAGAGTTGCTGGGAGAAAGGCCACCCTCTGGGTCCCCTGTGCTGTGCTCTGGATGGGCCCTTGTGCCCTCAAGGTGCCCATCTCTAGATTTGCATTACACAGCTCTCTTTCTGCTGCTTCTCAGCTCATACATAAAAAACACAAACTGGTTAACTTGGGAAACTCTAAACATGTGCAAAAGAAGACAGAGTGGTGGGTTGACACTTACGTCCCATCACAGCTCCCATGCGGACCCATCAGGCCAGTGAGGCTTCGTATGCAGCACCACTGCCTGCCCTTCTCCCCTAGCACTTTGAGGCCAATTCCACGTTTCTTTTCATTGGCAAATATTTACGTATACCTCAAGAATAAAAGTTCTTTTTAACATACCACAATAACATGCTACTTTAAAAAAATAGCATAATTCTGTAATATCAAATGTCCACTCTGTTCAAATTTCTAATAGTCTCAAATATCTTTTTTTTTTTTTTTTGGTAGACTTATACATTCAAACTTTATTCTCAAGGCAATGTTTGAGTCCATGATAAGCCTCAATCACTGAAAAAATATATATATCTTACCCAAAGAAAACCGGATTTTATCAGCAACTTTCAGAATTTAACACAAGCTGTATTGCTTCAGCCCCGGTCCTGGCCTACCACCATGCAAGGTACATGTCCCTCTGTTCCTTG
>PVIY010061726.1:0-11133 GCA_004026745.1 Myrmecophaga tridactyla | reverse complement strand
GGAGGAGGGAGGGGGAATGGTTTGGAAGGGGCTCAAGGGAGCTGGGGAGATGATCACTCTGCCTCCTCAGGAAAGGGCTGCTGGGAGGTGGTGTCTCCATCAGGGCCAAGAAGTGGGGCGGCACCATGAGAGCCCTCCCAGGCCCCCAGAAAGGGCTGCAAAAGGAGTCTGGAGAGAGGCCTGGACAAGGAGGTGGGCCAAGCAGACTTCCCAACTGGCTGAGGAAGAGCAGGCCAGCAGTGGGGAGGGTGGGGCGACAGAAGGGAGGGGAGGACACGGGATGGCAGAGGCAGAGGCCCCGTGGGTGAGGGTCCCCCAAGGTTATCCAGATCGGCGGCGTCAAGCCCAGCTCTCCCCAGGCCAGCAGGACCAGTCTACCCGAGCCCACCCCCTCCTGCCCTCACTCCTGGGGCAGGGGCTGGGCAGAGCCAGGTGCGAGGGGGAAGGGCAGCCCCCACCCCCTCACCCCTGCTTCCCTGCAGCTCATCTCCGCAGGCACCAGGCAGGCACTGCCTAACGACCTAGAAACTGCTGGGCGACCACGAGGAGGGGTGGTAGGGAGCCTGGGGCGCCCGATTAGCCACCGGGCCCACCACAGTCTCCCCGCTGTGCTTGCTGTGGAGAAAGCAGGTGCCTCCCAGAGGCCATGGCCCCCTCATCCGTGCACGCAGGAGGGGCCCCTCAAGCCCACCACCTCTGTCCTGGCCAGCCTCAGCATGTGGCACCTGCCCTGCTCCTCGGGGAGGGAAACGAGAAGAAACCAGCCCTGTGATCTGCCGTCGCAGCCGGTTGCAGCCGTTAAGGAGTGGGCCTCCTCGTCTCCTCGTGGTGCGGTGGCGGGGGGCAGGGCTGGGCTGCACTGTTTGGGGACAAAGTTTGATGGATGGAAAGTGCTGATCTCAGGGGAGGCTCAGTCTCCCCGTTATCCGTTCCCCACACTGGGCAAGGTTGGGGCTAGACCCTGGGACCCAGAGGGGCAAGAACTTGTCCCTAAACCCTGGTATTTCACACCGATGTGCGATCGGTGAACCAGGGCTAGGAATGGGGCACACACAGAGGAGGTGGGAGCCCCAAGGAGGGGCCTCATCTGCTTGGGGATCAGAAGTCCAAATCTGCTCGCAGTCAGGGAGTCATCATGAAGCCTGGACCGAGGGGTGTCAGAGAGCCTGGATTTGTCTTTCTGATCCGAGGGCATGGCACTAGTGACCCCGAAACAACCAGTGACGGGCACAGTCCAGTAATCCCGACTTGAGCATTTAGGACAAATGACGCATGAGCAGCAGGCAGGGACCCCATCCTACCAGATCACTGTCCCCAAAGCCCTGACACACAGGCACCATCACGGCTCCCACTTCACACAGAGGCAGGCAGGACGCAGGCTGCAGCAGGCCTGGCCCCGTGCGGCGATGGGCACCCCATCCATCCTCCCAGCAATCATCAGTGATGCCTGCCGAGCACCTGCTGTGTGCCAGGCCCTGGGCTAAGTGTTGGGGATACAGTGGATTACAACCCAGACCCACATCCCTGCCCTCGCGGAGCCCCTATTCCTCGGGGGAGAGCTAAGTAAGAAACAAAAAAACAAAGGTTAGAGCACTGAGGTGGTTGAATGCCCCAGACCACTGATCCCTTCCAAGCCACTGCCCCGAGAGCACTCGGCCAAGGCTGGAGCCCAGAGGGCTGGGGGCAGCCTCCGGGGTCAGGGTCTCTCCCCTTATTGTGAGCCTAGGCTGAGGGAGACAGGCCCCCTCAGCCCCTTCAGCTCTGGGTACCCTGCCAACATTGAGTTTCTGGGTCTGCAAGCCAGACTTGGGACCAGTTGAAGTTCCCTGTTAGTGGTCCTGATGGAAGGCGCCTCTGGCTCACCCGTGTCTCTGTAAGTGCAGCGTCCTCGCTGGCCGCAGTCCACGGTGGCTGTCGGCCGCCGCTGGACTAACTGACCAGACACCCACCATGGCCCTGGCTTCCTCACAGCGCTGGCGGCCTGCACTGTTCTCAGGGCACCTGAGGGCTCCAAAGGTGAATGTCCCAAGAGAACCAGACGGAAGCTGAACTGTCTTTAGGATCTAGCCTAGAAAGTTTTAACTTCACTTCCACCATCTTTATCAACACTTTATTGTATGAAGTCAGCCAGATTCGAGGAGAATGGATGTGGACTCTACTTCATGACGGCAATGTGTGGATGTGTTTTAAACTGCCACACGTGGCGAGGAGTGGGGACATCAGAAGGTAACCCTAGGAGCTCTGATGTCAGAGTCTACACACCAGGCCATAGGATTTCACATGACTCCAGGCTTCCAGGAGAGAGACAGCAGGGTAGCAGGTGTGGGCATTGAGAAGGGTAGCGAGGACACATGCTAAGAAGGTAACAGCACTGTCCATCACAGGTTACCCAGCCTGGGCATGCAGAGGGCCGGGGACCACTGGGCTGGGTGGGTGATTCTGGGGAGCTGGGGGTGGTGTGTGCTCAGGAGGCCTCGTCTCCCAAATCAATACCTTGTGCCAGGGAGCGGGGAGAAGGGGGGCCCTGGGCTTGGTGAGCCTAGGCTGAACACTGGCTGAACTCCTCAAGAGCTTTGCAAAGAGCTGTGACGGAGGATTAGATACCAGGTCCCACTGCCTAGATTGTAGCCACCATAGCCTTTGGGAAGTGAAACTTCTTTTAAGGCCAACTTTCTTATTTGTTGCTTGAGGTTGGGTTTCAGGGGCTCCCCTGGTTGGAGCTGCAGGCAGAAGCCTGGGGGCCCCAGCTGAGGCCTGAAAAGCACCGAAACTTGCTTGGGGGATGTGGGAGAAAGAGGGGCGGAGGCTCCCAGGTTACTCTTCTGCGGGGATTCCCAGTTCAGGGAAGGGCAGTGAACTCACCGGGGCCCTTTTATTTTAATACCATCCCCAGGGGGTGGGGGCAAGGCAGGGACTCTGGCCTGGGAATCAGCCTGGTTCTTGGTCTCAGCTTCACTAGGAAAGATCTGTGCAACCTTCAGAAATCACTTCCCTCTCGAGTGCTCTATTTCCTCATCCATCAAATGTCAGGTTGGTCATCTCCTCCCTGACATTATGAGCTGGCTGCACAACCCCTCACCCCTCCTCCAGCCCCAGCCCTGAGCCTTTGGGCTGGACAAATGTGCAGGAGGTCTTCCTGAAGATGAGAACAGGGTCTCTTGGCAGGGCTTGCCACCTCCCAAGTTGCTCTAACCTGGAGACACCCCTGGACACACCAACCTTCCTCCGCAGGAATCAGGGGCACCCTCTTCAAGGCCCTCCCCATCAGCACCACCACCCAGGCACCCGCAGGGCAGGGCAGCGAGGGCAGGAGTTCCAGAGAGGAGATGGAAAAGTGGGCATCCATCTCAGACCAGCCCCCGTCATTCACTGTCATTAGAGCCAGGACTTCTCAGGGCTTGTCACAGTGGTTATTACTCATTTTGGGTAATTGGTGTTCAATATTCATCTTTCCTGCCAGACTGGAAACTCCATGAGGGCAGGGCCCAGAGGCAGAAGGTTCACTTCTGTATCCCCAAGGCTTGGAGCTGTGATTTGCACCTAGGAGGTGTCCAATGAATAATTCAGTGAATGAATGAATGGTTAAATGAATGAATACTCTTGAGGCTCTTTTAAGCTAGTGGGGAAAATTAGGCACACACACACACAAATAGTATGATAAAAAGCCTTCCATGCATTCACTCAAAAAATAATTAATATTTATTATCAGTATCCCGGCTAACATTTACTGGGAACTAACTCAGGCTAAGTTTGCCTGACTTAGCAAATAAGAATACAGGAAACCCAGTTAAATTTGAATTTCAGAAAACAACGAGTAACTTTTTTAGTGTAAGTATGTCCCAGGTAGCATTTAACTGGGCAGCTTGTATTCTGCCTGGCAACCCTATGACAGGCCATATTCTCTAATCCTCATGTCACCTCTGTGACAGGCTAATATTATTATGGCCCTTTACAGGTGAAGGACCAAGACACCAAGGGATGAGTGACCTGCCCGAGGTCTTGCTTAAAAGTGGTCAAACCCAGGCTTAGGTCTTGGGTAGCAGGACCCCAAGGCTGCCAGCTCCGCCACCCCATTCTCTTGAATGCCTGCAAGTGCCCACAAGTGGTGGGACACTGGGTTGGACTGCGGGACCCAGGCAGGAAAGTTCATTTGCCGAGGAGGACAATTGCTCTGGCTGGAGTGGACAAGAAAGGTTTCCCAAAAAGAGGGACATGAGAGCGGTGGGACGGAACCGGTGGGCTTAGACCCAGGGGCTCATTCCCAGGCTGGGACTTGACCCCGCCGAGCCCCGACTCCCTGCTCCGTAAAATGGGCACAACACGGATCCACAATCTCTTTTCTAAAATCCTTGGGTCCAGACTTGTTTTGGAATTCAGTCGCTTTCAGATAGCAGAAGGGAAGCTTGGTATAAAAACCATATGTTGGGTGGTGTGACGGTGGCTCAGTGGCAGAGTTCTCACCTGCCATGCCCGAGATCCGGGTTCGATTCCCGGTGCCTGCCCGTGCAAAAAAAAACAACAAACAAACAAACTGTATGTTATGGGGCACCGCCAGGGAGATGTGGGGAAGCGCCCTATTATCAAACATGGGCATGTTTCTGCAGCAAAATGTTTTGAGTATTCACTAAATAAAGGGGGTTAAAATCACACACTTAGTCTCGCATCAGTTCAGGGCAGGTTTTGCAGTCCTGCAAGTCCTGTTTCCAGGCATCTTTGGGTTCTAGAAGCGGGAATAAGGAAGCGTGGAGGGAGCGGTTCTCCCCCTGAGGTTTGCGGTGGCCCCGGGACCGCGCGAGGTGGAAGCGCGGCGGCTGGCACAGAGGGGGCGCTCGGTCCCCAGGCTTCCCTGCCTGCAGGGGACCAGGGAGGGGCCCGGCTGGCTGGAGCGGAAGCGTCTAAGGAGCTTCCAAATAGGAAAACCAGCGGCTGCAGGCCCCAGGATGAGGCCCGGGCTAGCCGCAGCCTTCTCCTGACGCGCGGGCGTTCCTGGGCTGCCTGGGCCGTGAGTCAGCCGAGCCGAGCTGCGGGGCCGCGCGCGAGGAATGCGGCCCCGCGGATCGCGGGCGGGGGCGGGCAGGCAAGGGCACGGCGGGGTCGGGGGGTGCGGGGGGACCGCTGCCCGTGACTAAGCAGGGCCCTCCCCTGCCGGGCCCGATCCGGTTGTGTGTGTGCGTGGGGGGGGGGGTCCCCAACCTCTGACTGCTGCCCCGCGGGGGACCGCCCACCCTGCCCCACCCCCCGGGACAAACGCCCCCTTGGAAACCCAATTTCTGCGTCAGGGGCTCCCAAAGAGGGTGTGGAAAGAAAACAGTACAACTTCTATTTCTATTTATTTGTATTTCATTCTTTTTGAATTAAACTTTATTTTATCTATTTTTTTTCAGATAGATAATGTAACCATACATAGATTTGCTGGTTCTGGAAATCTCATGCAAATGGATTCATACAATCTATAGTCTTTTCTTCCATGCTATAGCCTGTTCAAGTGGTTTATTCCTTTTTACTCTGCTGAGTAGTACTCCGCTGTAAGGTTTATTTCACATTTTGTTTATCCATCCCATCAGTTGAGGGACATTTGGATGCTTCCAGTTTTTGCTATTATGAGTAATGCCACTGTGATCATTCCCATACAAGGCTTTGTGTAGACGTGTTTTCATTTCTTGGCTAAATACCTAGGAGTAGAATTGCTAGGGCATATGGTAAGTTTATGTTTAACTTTTTAAGGAATGGCCAAAGTGTTTTCCAAAGCAGCTGAGCCGTTCTGCACGCCTCACCAGCAGGCGGGAGCGTTCCAATTTCTCCATGACCTCATCACCGTTTGCTATATCTTCATTATTGATTATGGCCGGGCTAGAGGGCATCAAATGATATCTCACTGTGCTTTTAATTTACATTTCCCTGATGACCAAAGATATTGAACATTTTCACATGCTTATTGGCTATTCATATGTCTTCTTTAATCAAAAGACTCATTTGTCCAGTTTTAAATTTAGGTATTTGTCTTCTTACTATTGAGCAGTGAGACTTCATTCTTTTTTATAGCTCAGGAATATATAAACCATATGAACTGTCATAATTTGTTTAACTCATTTCTTATTGATATCTCTGTATAATATTTGTTTTATATATTTTATAGTGAGTATAATACATTAGTGTAATAGTATATGTTCCTGAGATAATTAAGGAAATAAACATGTTTGTTGGGCGTACAGCTTCTCATTATTTTGTTGAGCAGGGTGTCGATCAATAAAGCTTGTGACCCCCCCCACCTCGAGCCTTCATCACCCCCTGACTCCTCACCAGCCCTCAGGGTCCTTCCCTGCCAGCCCCACCCCTCAGGCCCATTCCCGGCACCCCCAGCTTTGTAGAAACCCTGCTAAATGCCCGCTCCTCTGGCAGCCCCTGAACCCCAAAGCCTTGGCCAGGGTTTCCCCACTAACCGACTGGGGAGGTGGCGGCTCAGAGGGGTGAGTGTGGAAGGAGTGGACAGGGCTGCTCAGAGCAGCATGTCACAGTCACTTTCCGGAACCCTCTGTGGATGGCCCGGAGCAGCCTCGTTGCCAGAATCAGCTCAGGGCACTCCCAGGGCACAGGCTGCGCCGGCTTGTCTCTTCGCCCCTGGTTGGCTCTTTCATCTCTATCATCACCTCCACTGTCATCACTGTCACCAAACACGGTACATCTTTACTCCGTGCTTGTAGATGACCTTCAGGGCCCCTTTAGTCCCCACACCAATCTCGTGAGGCGGAGCTTGTGAATTCCATTTTGCAGAGAAGGGAGTTAAGGCTCAGTGGAGTCAAGTGACTTTTGCTTAAGGGACAGAGGTGGAAGTCAGACACGTGGCTGACTCCCACGCCCCTGCACTTTGGGGGCTGAGAGCTGGCACATAATCACCTTTTGGCTAATCTTCACCTGATGCTTGGCAGGCATCGTGCAGGTACTAATGCCTCTGGGGCCTGTCGAACCTTCACTCTGCTGCCTACCTGCTGTGCAGCCCTTGACAAGCTCCCTCCTTAAGTCTCAGATTTTCCTCTGTAAAATGGGGGTCGCTGTGGCTGTTCCGTTGGGTAGTTGTAAAAATCAGAGGTACTATGTATAAGCCAACCAGCACACGTGTCTGGTCCTTTGTAGGCGCTCAATAAAAACAATCGTTTTCTTTATCACTGCCTCACAGCTCTTGGAGGCCATTTCGATGTCCCCCCGGGAAAAAGGGAGTCCTCAGAACAGCAGAACCCCCAGGCCTTCTTTGATGAGCCAGCAGGATCGAGTCCCTCTCTGAGGGCCTGTGACTCTAGAGTCTGCCCTGGGAGCCGCCCACCCGTCCTGAATGGTGTTCCTGGCTGAAGAGGAAAACGATGGCTCTGCCCGGTGTCCCCATGTCGCCAGGCCTGGAGCGAGGGACAGAGGCCTCCCTGTTATCCAGATTACCCCGGCACGTTTGGCGTTGCAGTGTTGTTTCAGCCGTGCTGAGGGTCTCCAGGCAAGGTCCTGAGTCCACCCCTGAGTTGAATGCCAAAGGGGCAGTTGTGAGGTGGGGTGGGGTGGGGGCGGTGGGGGGGGTGGGGCAACAAGGGTCTTTAACTAGAGGTTCGCAGGGGGAAGACAGACCTTTGGAAGTAATGCTCCAGGCAACACCCCTCCCTAGGGGAGATTTTCCTTCTGGTGCTTTCCTCATTAAGGAAGAAGACATGATCTCTCCCTCCTGCCGCTGGAAAAATGGGATTTGGGTGTTAGCTTAGAGCCCAGGGCACCAGGCTGAGCTTTAACAAGGGGCTGGAGGGCAGCTGTGGGCAAATCCAAAGGGACAGGGCTTCCTGAAGACACAGCGGGGGTGGCTAGAGGGCAGCGTGCCCCCGGGTCAGGGGAGGTGGGAATGGCGGGCAGCTGCAGAGCAAGGACTCTTCAGGGCAGGGCAGGAGTAAGGGCAGGAAATGGACTCTGGAGGGCCTGAGGGTCCCCCAGAGCTGGCAATGCTGCCCACCCCCCACCCTGGCCTCGGGCTCAGCCAACAGAACAGGGGAGAGGAGGGAGGTTAAGCCCCGAGGAGGGAGAAGGGTGCTGATACTTAGGCATTTGTGACATTGGCAGAAGGAAGCGAAGCTCTGTAGTCACACTTTGCGTTTCCACCTGCCCTCTGTTTTGGAGGAAGCATTCCTATTTGGAAAACTCCAGCCGGGTCTGAGCTGAACCAAAGGAAAGTGGAACTGTGGGGACCCAGGGTGGGTCAGCAGGGGGCCAGTGGGTCCCGGGCAAGGAGGATGAGACGGGGAAGCAGTGGGTTCAGGGCCCCTGTAGCGGGCAGTATCAGATCAGGAACTCAGAGCTAATGGTCTAGAACCATCTGTGAATGCCTCCCAAATTCAATTCATGCCCCTTGGCCTGGCATTTAGGGCCTTGCCTCATCTAGCTTCAGCCCTTGCTCCTCTCGGCTTGGTTAGGAAGCCCTGCTCCAACCAGGCCTCACTTCTCAGAGCGCGCTCTGGGCCTACCTTAAGGTTTTTGCTGGCATTGTTTCTCCTGCCCGGAATGCCCTTTCTGCCCCATACTCCCTAACCCGACTGTCAAACCCTGGTCATCCTTCACGGTCCAGTCCAGATGCCACCTCTTCCATGAAGCCTTCCTTGACTCCCCTTACCTGGAAATGACATCTCCCTCCTCTGAATTCCTACAACCTTTGGCTCACACCCCTTCAAGGGCATATTCCATTATTCTGCCAGCAGCAGACCTTGGTTGTTACCCTAGCCAGCATCCATCCCTCTTCTGGTCACAACATAGCAGATTTCCTTGAGAAACCATCTGTCTCCTACCTTCAGTCCAGTGATCCAGAAAAAGCTGACTTCACCCTAACATTCAGAGAGAGGCATATAGCCCGGGATTAGCGGTCGCAGGATGACATCTCCCCATCCACCCCCATGCCCTGCCCCAGCCCACTGCTGTCACTGATTCAGGCACGTCCCTGTGACTTGGTCAGAGCCAGAGTTAAATCGGGGCTTTTCTGGTGTGACCAGGAGATAGGCACAGTTTTCAGCTGCGATGGTTTTGCATAGGACATAGCCCTAGGAATCCGAGCCTCTCCAAGAACAAAATCAAAACAGAGAAAGGCTGAGCCAGGACAAGATAGATTTCATAACATCAGGACTTGGATCCATCTATGTCTGAAACTCCAATTTCCTCTCCATCATGGGGCCAAAGTATTCCCTTTTTGAAATTGCGTCAGTATTGGATAATTTAAAGGATGGATTGAAGGCACTAGCTAATTAGGGAAAGAAAGAGCGAAAGCGAGAGGGAGAGAGAGAAGGAAAGGATTTCAGCACTGATGAGCTAACTTAAATTTTTGCAGTCGTTTGCATAGTACGTACCTGCAGGAACTGAGTGTAGGGACACGAATGGACATTTGCGCGCTGATGTTTATGGCAGTGTTCACCATTCACAATGGGTGGAGGTGGCCTAATGGAACAACGACTGAGGAATGGAAAGGGGACACGATGGTGTGTACATATAATGGGCTACAGAGCTGCAGCAAGAAGGAATGAAGTTGTGAGCCATGCAACTAAGTGAAGGAAACTTAAGGACTGTGTGTTGAATGAAATGTCAGAAACAAAAAGACAAATTTATGGATTAATTATAACATTAAAAATTCAGTGAACTGAAGTAGAGAACATGGGTTATCAGGTTGGGGCCTATTGTAAAGGGCCCTAGATTATAAACTCTTACGGCAGTCACGTATGTTCAAGTGTTGTAACTGTTATTTCTGAATTCTGAGCTATTGAGCTGTTTATATATAACCTGGTCGTTCCCAGAAACTTTGGGTATTTATGTGACAACTGAGACTCAGAGTTAGAGCTCTGAAGCTATGAAAGTCAGCAGCACCCCATACAGGAACTGTTGAAAAAGTTGAAAAAAGGATCAGACTTTGACTAGAGATGTAAAGGAAGCTGACCTGGCCAGGACTAAGGTAGATCAGAATACAGGGTAAAGGATGATATTGTCCATATTTTAAAACTTCAACTTCTGTGTGAGACCAAAGGGAGAGATGTTTATTTGGTACAAAACTTATATTTTGAGTAGTGCATTACCTAATTTAACTTGTATAGTCAGTTTAGCTGAACACCATAAGTACATGGAATCTTGAATAGGGCAAGAGATTTTGCTGGTGTGTCCAGGTTAGTGTGATGCCCCAGTATATCCAAAAGTAATTTGGGCAGAATTATATGGATAAAGAAGTATTTGCAAAGTCCCCTTGGGGGACTGGGGGGAAAGTAGGAAATATTCAACTTCCCCATCTGGAGAATTTCTGATATTCTCGCAAGCAGTGGGGATGACCAAATCAATAAGCCAAACTCTCGATCTTGGGGTTTGCACCTATGAAATTTATTCCTGCAAAGGATAGGCTAAGCCTACTTAAAATTAGGACTAAGCCCCCTTCGGGGAATGGTGAGAATGGGGAGAAATTCAACTTCCCCAAGTTGAATTCTTGATATTCTCACAAGCAGTGTGGACAACCAAAGCTATAGGCTGAGCCCCCAGTCTTGGGGTTTGTTCATATGAAACTTAACCCCACAAAGGATAGGTTAAGTCTACTTAAAATTTAGGCCTAAGAGTCACTCCCAAGAGAGCCTCTTTTTGTTGCTCAGATGTGGCCTCTCTCTCCAGCCAACACGACGAGCAGTCTCACCACTTTCCCCCTCTCTGCATGGGACATGACTCCCAGGAGTGTGGGCCTGCCTGGCAATGTGGGACAGAGATCCTGGAATGAGCTGAGACTCAGCTTCAAGGGATTGAGAAAAACCCTAGAATGAGCTGAGACTTAACATCAAGGAATTGCGAGAACCTTCTCGACCAAAAGGGGGAAGAGTGAAATGAGACAAAGTGTCAATGGCTGAGAGATTCCAAACAGAGTCCAGAGGTTATCCTGGAGGTTATTCTTACGCATAAAGTAGATATCACCTTGTTGTTCAAGATGTAGCGGAGAGGCTGGAGGGAACTGCCTGAAAATGTAGAGCTGTGTTCCAGTAGCCATGTTTCTTGATGATGATTGAACAATGATATAGCTTTCACAATGTGACTCTGTGATTGTGAAAACCTTGTGTCTGATGCTCCTTTTATCTACCATATCAACAGACGAGTAGAACA
>PVIY010061725.1:0-11136 GCA_004026745.1 Myrmecophaga tridactyla | reverse complement strand
GTTGATGTGTCATTAATCCTTTAACAACCCAAATATGATTTCCTTTAAAAGGAAAGCCAATTTTAAACCATTTTCATATTTGCTGACCTAGTAAATTCACATATATAAATGTATCCTAAGAAAATGGATAATTATTTATGTACATGTTTATTTCAGAGTTGCTCACATTAATGAAAAATGGAAAGAAACCAAAAGATCAATAACACAGGAATTTAAATAAACAATGGTCTATCCTTATGATAAAATATTATGGGGGCTGAGGTAATGTTTATGAAGGATATTCATTTACATAGGAAAATTCTTATGACATGCTTAAAAATATAAAATTGTACACACAGTATATAATCTCAACTATATTAATATACATGCAGATATATCTATTAAAAAGACAGAAAGGACACACATGAAAATATAAAGCATTTGTTATTTCAATAAGTAAGGATTATATATGTTTTTATTTCCTTGGCTATACTTCTGAAAATTTTCAATTTCCATAATGAGCACATTTTATTTTTATATCAGAAATTTTTTTTCTTAAAATGAAAAAAGTAAAGAAAAAGGAACTTCATAGTCATCCTATTTGAATTTTAGCCTTTGATATTGGTTTCATTTATCTAAGTAAATTAGTGATTATAAGAGGAGGGCCAAGTAGCTACCCTGTGAAGTGACTATTCAAACCACTTTGGGTGGTAATTTTTGGTTAGAGCTCAGGAAAAGTGAATTAGAGTTAGTGAGAATAATTTCAAGAATCGTGACCAATTTTCCTTAAATCCCTTGGAAATGACCTGACTTTATTATTATTATTTTAAAAGAAAAGAAAAAAGGAGGCAGGGAAGGAAGAAGAGAAGGGGAAAATAAATTAAGTCTCTTTCCAAAAACAATAATCTAGGACTTGATTTAATTGAAATTTTCTTAGAAAATTCCATTGTTTCTAGAGCTGTTCTTTTGGCTTTTTCCATTCCACCTAGGGCCTCTGGTTTCCAGATTCCTGAGCATAGAAGTAAATACAAGTTTTTAATTTTTGTACTCTGATCCATAGCAGGAGTGACTTTGACTCTTTACATTTAGGAAAGTTACATCTGAATTTGAAGGGAGAACTTCATAATAGATTCTAGCTTCAACTATTCCCAGGAAGTTCAAAGCTCTTCTGGATCTATAATGGAGCTTTGGACCATATTTTGTAAGGCAAGGGAGGTAGTGGGACCAGAGGATCTGCTGTCTAGTTCGTATTCACATGTACAGCATCAACTCTCAAATAGACCAAAAACTATAAGGCAGTCCCTGGTACTAAGCCCTGTGGCATTTGCCCAGGATCACAATAGGCCTCTGGGGTGGTTCTTTATCTGGAACTAATATGGCCTGTGGTGGTAAGTGAAAATGGAAGCTTGATACCAACTGAGATCATACCTTTCTAAGAGAATGACTTTGCTGTGATTTTGAATAGCTGAGTAATAATGATTAATAAAAGATAACTCAAGGACTGAGTTTTGCTGGCAGCTGGCCCAGTTAATCTAACAAACACTTACATGACATTTTATAAGTTATTAAGTAAAGTTATATATAGATAATCTCATTTAATCTTCACAAAGTGTAGGAAGTTGTCATTACCTTCATTTTATAGATGAAGAAAGGAAGGCTTATATAGAGTAAGTTACTTTCCCAAGTCATGTATTTCACAGGTGGCTAAGATGAGATTGGAATCTAGATTTTAGAATTTCCAATCCTTATTACAATGGCAATAGCTATTACCATTCATGTTCCCTCTACCTACTGCTCTTTCCTCTGTTTCTCTGATATTTGAAAAAGTTACAAGTAACGCTCAACATTATTAGCCATTAGGGAAAATGCAAATCAAAATCATAATTAGCTACCATTTCACACCCACTGGAGTGGCTACTAATTTTTTTAAGGAAAAGTATTGGAGAGGACGTGGAGGAGTAAGACCACTCATTCATTACCAGTGGGAATGTAAAATGGTACAGCCATTGTAGAAAACAGTTTGGTGGTTCACCAGTAAACTGAGTATAGAATTACCACATGACACAGTAATCCCACTACTAGGTACATAACCAAAGTGACTGAAAGCAGGAACCTCAACAGATATTTACATAGTGATGCTCATGTTAGCATTATTCACAGATGTCAAAAGATGGAGCAACCCAAGTGTTCATCAACCAATAAATGGATAAACAAAATATAGTTTATATGGACAATGGAATATTATTCAGCTGTAAAAAGAAATGGAGTTCTGATATGTGTGACAACAGGAACTCTGAAGACACCCGTGTTGGGTAAATAAGCCAGACAAAAAAAAAGCTATACTGTGATATATAGATATACACATCTCTCAGTAAGGTTTAGGACTAAACAATGGGCAGCTCTTCAAAGTAGTCAGCATTATATTTCATTTAATGTTTGGCCAGATGGCCCCTTTGAGAACTTACTGAGTATGTAGTAGTGTTGCAAATTACTTCACCAAATAAGACAGTCTCTTTCTGGTATACATATAGAAAAATGTACATAGATGCCAAATCATCCCTTTTCTTTGTCCATAGGTGAAGCATAAGTATTAGCATCGTATAAACTTGGGACATGTAATTTTTAAAAAGGAGCCTCAACTTAAAACTTAAATGAGAACTAAGCAGCAGTAAGTTCTCTACAGGATATTATGACTGTTTTAAGTTTAGCATTTGATAGAGAAACAACAGTGAGCAGCTAAATCTGTGGGAGCCAAAAGACTTACTGGAAAATGTAATTTCAGGAAAACATGAGTAAAGTTACTTTTCCCCAGTTTCAACAGAAGACTATTTCTGTTTAGAGGATTATCATGACTGTTAGATTCTTTAAGGAATTCATTTCATTGGTCTTTGTAGCATCACAAATTTAAACATAAACATCATCTATGGAAATGCGGCATTTATGCAATGTGGCATTAAATGCAACAGAGAAACCCTACCACAAATGACAAAAAAGGAACAAATTTCATGACAAATCAAGAAAGCCCATGTATCACAATGAAAGGAACAAACCCAGATGAAGCCAGAATTCATTTAAGAGCTGAGTGCCGCAGAATAAATGCCACAGCACACACGATATGCCCCTCCTCCCCCAGAGCCAGATCCACATTCCAACCTGAGAGCCCTCCTGAGCACACGCTGTCACAGACAAAGGAATACCCTGATGGATGCTGTAGGCTGTGATTGGAGATGATGCCAGTGGTAGACTTCTTATACACTCTCGTGGGGAATGGAGAATTGCCTGGATGAAGTGGCAGAAAGAAATGCGTTATATATTTTTTAAACTGGAAATGATTATCATGGAGAATTAGGAAGACATATGGAAAACGTGATGAGATGATATCGACCTACTCTTTCAAGAATTTTTGTGAGTACCATAAATATAATTCCTTTGTTTTTCATGTTTTGCTCTCTCTACAAATAATGTTTCAAGAAGAAATTAATTCTCCACAAAATAAGTTTTAAGACAAAAAAATCTGTGGCAGCTACAACTTGCGAGGAAAAAAAACTGAAGACGGTTGTAATTCTATAGACTCGGTTAACTCAACTTTGTGAGGCTTTAGGGTTTAGTCACACTATTGCTGTAAGAACTTTTCCTTAAATTTTTAAGTCAAAAGTCTGGTTCTGCATATACTTCCTGGCATTTTAGACAGTGACTTCTTTCTGTTTTCCACATGATATTCTGAGATGAAATTTCTGCCATCAGAACTGAGCTGACCATACAGATCCGCCAATGGCAGTGACAGTGGCACAAAGTAACACGCTTAGGAATAGGCAATGTATATAAAGTAAAAAATTAAGATCTTGAACTTCACAGGCTATTAAAGTTCTTTTATTTATCAATCATATTTTGAGGTATGTATATTCTTTTCTATCAGTTACTCCACACTGTCCCTGCTTTGGAAAGTAGATACAGTTATTCAAAATTCATTAATAATATTTCAGTGAATCTGCTTTATAGAGACAAGAAAGCCCATGTATGCTATTGTTTAACACAATTTGAATAAAAACTTAAACCACTAAAACAGTAAAAAGCAGTTCAAATTTCATGTAAAATATTTTGTTGAAAAAATATGAAACTCATGAATGATAATATAAAAATATTTTAAAAATACAAGTATCAAGGGCATTATTTTACTGAGTAACCTAATCAGTTATTTTTTAAAATGGGAGTGAATCTTCTATTTTATATAAAAATAGGGAAATTCTAATAAATAAAAAACAGGGGAATTACATTAACTTTTCATTTAATAATTAATTTTAAATGATCTCATATATGTTAGGATATTAAATTAGGATTAACACTTAATGCAAATCTTTAGCTATCAGAGACAGACACATCCATTAGTAAAAACTGGAATTCTACCTTAACCAATATGAGTTTAATAATCTGGTTGAAAGGAATCTTTATGGAATTAATGTGGTGGTATCAATCAAGTTGACTATTTGTCTTTTCTGGGGCCTCGCCATTTCAATGTGATACAGTGACCGTCAAAAAAGTTACTCAGACAAAAGTGCAGTATAAGTATAGAAGTTTTCCCCTAAAACAGGTGACTTTCCCCCTTTGGTACCCTCATTCCTTTCAGCCAAGTGCAAAGTGCAAGGCAAAACAAATTAAGGCAAAAGGAAAATAAAATAGGAAAAATGGTGAGGGCAAGCATGTTGATCATGTAAGAAAATACATGCAAAATATACCTCAGATACACTATAGGTAGATGAGCATGAGGGAAGCCGAGCCTGGTTTTACAGTGGGGAAAAGAAAACACAGTTAAAGAGGAAATGATAGCATAGTAAGGGTCTTAGAAGTTTAGATGGCTCCATCACCAACACATTTGCCAGATAACAAAACAGTCTTATAAGCAGAAACTTGAGTTTGAAATCTTCTCAAGGTTCAAGCTATTTAAAGGAGAATAATTGTGATTAAAAACAAAACAAAACAAAACAAAACCTGGCTTAACAAACAGAAAGAGTCCATGACAGAGATGACTCTCCTTTGGCCAAAATCTGGTATGATCTTGCTGAAAAGATGCTCACTTGAGGAAAAAGCAACAAGCTGGCCACTTTTTCCTGTGATACCACACTGATCTTCATTGCTTTAACATTAGTAAACTCCACATGAACTTATTTATAGAATGACTCTACTGTACATCTTCATATTATTCTCTAAAGGGCACCAAAGCCAGCTCAGTATCCTGATTCTGATTTTTTGTTACTATTTTTTTCATTTTCAGTACTAGTGAATGTACATAATTGTATATATTTCCAATGGCAACACTATAAAATATTCTTCCATACAAGATAAAAAAACAACTGAAATGCAAATTTTTTCTTACCAGATCTTTTATCAGAGAATTTCACTGTTCTTTTAAGCCAATATTTTATCATTAATTTTTTAAACTGCTGTTTTATGATCAAAACCACATTTAACCTTTATGATTCTGCATTCATATTTTTCTGGCCTGTTTTTAACTTTCTATGTTGGCATATTGCCACATTCAATTTTGTGGTCTGTTCTTTCATTATGTTGTCATGTTGCCACGTGAGCTGCATTCTCTAGTTACAAATTTTGCATGAAGTTCCAAAATGCAAACTTTGGGGACTGAAATGAAGACACAGGAGAAAATGAGAAAGTAGAGGAACCAGAAATACTCTTATCTGATTTGCTATTTTATTTCTGGCACCTTGCACAGAAGGTGCACTTTTATTTATCTGATTTGCACTATTATTTCTGGCACTTGCACCACTTACTGGTGCTCAGTAAGAGTTTACTGAATGAATGAAGACACAAATTCGTTTTCTTGTATTCTTAAAAAACTGAACGGTGTGAAATAACATCAGAATGTTTTGAGTTTATTTAATTGGTACTCTTCTGAGGTGATTAGAATCTATAGTAAGCAAAATAAAAGCAATAAAAATTTGTGATAAAAGTGTCAGTGCCACTTACTGGGTTTATTGAGGTACTTTCTAAAATATGGTCATTTTTCACATATTAAGAACTTAAACCATTTAAATTTCTTTAGCAAGATGCTAGTTCTAAGGAAATTCTGCTCTGCATGTTTACTCTATTACCACAAACGTAAAACTGAAAAACTTTATCTTTCAAAACAGTTTGAGAGTGTTGTTTTTTTCCTCAGTTCTCCCTTTTTTATTACTAATGAAATTTACTTTTCAAAGAGTTATTTTATCAGTATCTTATTTTGGGATTAAAGTCAGTTCTGAGAAGAGCAATTCTATGGTGGGCATTATGTATCACTTCACAGATGTGTCACTTCTTCAAATGATGTTTTAGGCTACTATAGGTGATTTTATAAGATTTTGAAGAGAATATTTTAGTTCTAAGCACAAGTAAGCATTTTTTGTTATTTTTCAGTAAGCCTGAAACCTCAGAATTGTAGTAATTAAGCTGTCATATTAAGGGAATAAAATTAGCCTGTTTTCCAAAGAGACATATCTAAAATTAATTTACTGTAATTGTTATCATTATTGTAGTCTAGTCATATTTATAAGACAGAATATACTCACAATGTTACATAATTTTATAAATGAAATAGTTAATAAGTGCATATTATTATTATGAGTAAATAACAAAACATCAAACAAGGAAGACAGGATACTCAAACAATGTTCTACATACAAGAACTAAAAGGCATTGCATCAAATTTTGCCTAAAGAAAGTAGTCAGAGACAAATTGACACAAACTATTAAGGTAGAGCCATTTCTATAAGAATGAACTTCTTACAGAAATGTGTACTCGTTTAAAGGCAAATACTCCCGATATTCTTTACTCAGTCAAAGCTGGTTGATTTGATGCAGATTTTTAAGGACTCTATTTAATTGATCATGTTAAGGTATCTTTCCCAGTTGTACAAAATTTCCTATAGAAAGTATAATGATTGTAGGTGAAGTCAAACAGGAAATTTAGCAGGAAGCAAAAGGTGAACACAGTCTTCATGGAAAAGGTATAATGAAGTAATAAACAAAAAATGCAATGCATAAAGCAAAAATACTCTATAAACACATCTTTAAAAAATGTAAGAAGGCAAGAATGGAATTCAGCTTTAAATTCTAAATCCCTCTGAAAAAGAGAAGGGCAATTATAATTTATAGTCTATTTATAATCTATTCATATAATAGCTCCACATTTGAAGGACTAGTAATTAATACCATGGTGCGTTTATTTTGTGTGCATATATGTGAGGGGGTGGTGGTAGTGGTGAAGAAAGACTAAGTTGAGAAAACATTTTAAAAAGGATGAATAAAAATATAAAGATATAAGATCTCAGGGGATCAACTATGTAAACACATGCTTCCAAGCAGATTGCTCTGAAACCATTTCCAGAAAAATGAGTAGGTCTTCATTTCTCAAGCTCTAAAATGAAGATACTTTCACAGCCTCTATTATAAGCATTTCTACATCAGTCATTTTGACACACTAGTTATAACAAGACTTGGCAAACTTTTTAGTAAAATGTCAGGTAGTAAATATTTTAGGCTTTGTGGGCCATAGGTCTCTGCTGTAAATATTCAACTCTTGTAGCACAAAAGCAACCATAGATTATATGCTAATGAATGAGTATGGCTATGCACCAATAAAACTTTATTTTTGGACACTGAAATTTGGATTTCATATAATTTTCAAGACACAAAATATCTTTCTTTTGATTTTTCCCCAACCATTTAAAAATGAAAAAAACATTTTTTTGTAGACTTTTGGGCCTACAAAAAAAACCCCAGAGTTTGGTCCATAGGTTATAGTTTACCTATCCCTGAGGTCGAGCATTAACTTAATGAATATAAAAATGCAAAAAAACTCCAAAGACAATAAAAACCTATTAATCAAAAATATAAGAAGAGTTAGTTCAAAATTAAGTCTTAAATAAAAACATTGTTCTTAAAAAATCTATAAAAACACAATAATCTAATTCATTATTTATATTAGCTGTATTTCATACTGGTCCTATTTTGGCATTCAGGAAATTCATTCTTAAACATTTAAAATACTCTTCAAAAGACTAATTACTTTCTGACTTGATTCAGACATTTTTCTCAATACTTGGTAAAAACATAGTCTTATTTTAAGCGATAGCTCCTCCCTTTACTAACTTTTTCCACTTAAGTAACACCATTCTTTATCAGCAGTACTTACAGATAATTATCTTATTCCTTCTACTTCATCTCCTTTCTTTTTAATCTCACTTATATTCCAATAATTTCTCTGTATAAGCCATCTTTCCTTTTATTGTTTGTCAAAGCCTTTAAAAATCATTAATATATTTGGCTAGGTAAAACTTATCTGTACATATTTGAGGGTGGGGAGATATTTAGAGTCTATGTAATAGACTGAGTACTTTGATGAAAATACGAAATTGTGGCTGAGAGGTATTTTTACTCTTTTTTTTCTCTCCACTAACTTCATTTCATGAGTATTTACTTTTTTCTGAATAATTTCACATTCAGGCTTTCTTTGGCCTCACTGGTCTTTAAGTTCTATTTGTAAATTTACCTTGACTTATATTATCTAAGCAAAGTATTAGTTTGTATTATCATACACTATATCTTCTCATTATTAACACTGTGCAGTGGTCTTCGATCCTGTGCATTAGTTTTACCATTCCTGTAATTAGATTCATGCATTTGATTAAATAGACATTTATTTATTCCTCTTTATGTTGTCATTTTTCAGTCATTATTCTCCACAGTACATCATCAGTTTAAGGATTTGTAGTACTTTTTTCAGCCAGTTAATTCATTTTACTTAGATACAGATGATAGTTTTATTATTATCAGAACTAGAAAAAACCCATTTAGAGTTCAGAATACTTTCACTTTCTATAATGTATACAAAAAGATGGTACATTCTTGAGTCCAATCCAATGAATGACAAATCATCCTGTTTTGTTTAATTTGCATATGGGCAGGAGGCATCAGGAATCGAACTCCAGACCTCCAGTATGGCAGGCTGGAGTTCTGCCTGCTGAGCCATGGCGGCCCTCATCCTGTTTTTTGACAAAGAAGTTAATGTAGTATGAAATGTTTTCACAGGAGAAATAAATATAATTTAATACTATTCCAAAAATTACAACTTAACAGAATATTCTCCACTACATCACTGATTATCCTTAATAAATAAGATAAGATGCTTTCTTCTCTAAAAAATAATACCTTATAGCTCATGCCAGTTGAAGCATTAATGATTAAATTAAGTACTTTCCCTCAAACTCTGAATGATCCTACCTTCTCCAACTATTTAATAAATATTTATATGGAAACATGGTTCTGAATCTTTTATCTTATTGAAATATTCAGCACCTTTTTAATGAATTGAAAGGTACCCACATACTTGCTCCTTTTTACGGACACCTACAATGAATTTTCACAAAATATAACAAGTTACCATAACTTGTTATATCTCATTATAGAAATAAAATCTGGTTATTTAGTATCTGGTATTGAGAATAAATTTATTCTGCTTCCCTGCAGTAATTTTTAATATATAAGGCATATTTTAAGGCATACTAGAGTAATATGAATTAAAGGGGAAGGAGAAAAACTAGACATTTAACTAAGAATTTGATTTACATCTTTTCTTAGCTGAATTCTTTAGCAAAGGTACTATTTGCATCTTGATAGTTCTTTTCCTATATTTTGCTAGGTAATAGGATCATTAGAATGTATACCCCATATTCAGTCTTTCTAGAAAAAAGGTAATCAGAACAAGTGTCCACTGAAAAGACACAAAAGAAGACATTAAGATCAGTGACTATTGAGCAGTACAATTGCCATAAAAAGAAACTGGAAAGTGGCATGAGATAACCCAATTTTCAAAGCACAGAACTTTCAATTTGACCCTAATTTAACACTAACTCCCCACTATATAGACCTTAGTAAGTCTCCATTTTCTGGTTTTAATTTGATTGAAAGAAAAATAATACCACTTTCATGATTTTTTAATGGGAGAGCTTGACATTAAAATACACATATGATTGTCATTAAATCATTTTATGGGTTTCTAGCATGAAATGTTCAAGTGTGTTTAGATAATCATAAAATTCATAGTAAACTTTCACATTTTAAAACAGGGAAATGATTTCTGGGGTGAATATGGATGATTTTCATATTCTGTAAAGATTTAGAAGACAAATATATTGAAGCGAAGGACTAGATCAAAAGAAAGAAGTAGAGAAATGAGACACCTATACTAATTTCCCTCTCCATCTAATAGAATTTAATTCTGATACAGATAAAAATTACCTTGGACTTTAGTAATCAGAATTTAATATAGGAAATTTATGTGACTATGTATAATTAAAAACAAGCTTGGAAATCAGAGAATTATCACTAATTTTAATCCTACTTTTTACAATAATACTATTATAGAAATATGAACTAAATGTTTGGCAAGGATTCAGGCATAGGTAAATAAAGAGCTTAGATTCATAGTAACTTATTTAGAAGCTCCAGGAATAGGAAGTCAGGGTTAAACAGAGCATAAGTTATTTACTGCAATAATTTAGCTTTTCTTCTGCCATATTTATACTATATACCATTTTAGAAATTTTCCTTCTATTTTTCTTGAGAAGATTTATTTGACAGAATGACCAAACATTCCAAAAGTCTGAACTGTAAACAAAAAGTACTATTGTTAAACTTGCCTATATATGTACAGGATTGAGTAGTTGTAATATGTTGTTCTCTTTCAAAATGTTATCTTGGGCATATTAATCTTTATCTCAAATGTTGGGAAGATATTTCATGAAGCTGCTCATGGTGAAGATTGTTACTACTGAATTTTCTTACTTTTTAAAAATGACACCTTATAATTATTCCAAAAGAGTCTACATTAACAGAAGTCTATTAGGTCAAATATGTCCACTTGCCAGATTATCTACAACACTCTAACATTAATCATTTCTATGACAACTGAAATTGAATCATCCCTTAGATCCAGTCCATAATTTATAATCCTTAGATCCAGACTATAATTTATAATCCTGCTGAACATCCAATAAGGGACAGAAGTCACAGTCAACAGAATGGCTCCAAATGAATTCTTATAAAAAGATCCTCAGAAAATTATACAATTATATAAGAAACACTGATTTTGAAAAGGAGATTTTT
>PVIY010061724.1:0-11134 GCA_004026745.1 Myrmecophaga tridactyla | reverse complement strand
AAGATCAATAAGGAAACAGAGATTTTGAATAATATGATAAATGAACTAGACTTAACATGCATTTACAGAACATTTACAGCCGATAATAAGAAGACACACATTTTTCTCAAGTGCTCATGGATCATTCTCAAGGATAGACCATAGGCTGGGTCACAAAGAAAGTCTCAATAAATTTTAAAAGATGAAAATTATACAAAACACTTTCTTTGATCATAGTGGAATGAAGTTGGAAATCAATAAGAGGCAGAAGTCTGGAAAATTCACAAATATAGATAGGCTAAACAACACTCTCTTAAACAACCAGTGGTCAAGGAAGAAGTTAGAAGAGAAATAAGTAAATAGATCAAGGCAAATGAGAATGAAAATACAACATATCAAAACTTAAGGGGTGCAGCAAAGGCAGTGCTGAGAGGGAAATTTATTGCCCTAAATGTTAATGTTAAAAAAGAAGAGGGTGCATAGGTGGTTCAGGGGTAGAATGCTCACCTATCATGGGGGAGACACGGGTTTGATTCCTGGATCATGCACACCCCTCCCCCAAATAGAAAGAGGAAAAGATGAGAATTAACTGCTCACCTAGAAGAACAAGAGAAAGAACATCAAACTATCCTCAAAGCAAACAGGAGGAAAGAAATAATGAAGATTGGAGCAGATACAAATGAAATTGAGAATGGAAAACAGAGAAGATCAACAAAATCAGCAGATGATTCTTTGAGAAAATCAATACAACTGATGGACCTTTAGATAGACTGACAAAGTAAAAGAGAAGATGCATATAAATAAAGTCAGAAGTGGGAGAGGGGACATTTCCATTGACTCTGCAGAAATAAAGGAGTTAATAAGAGGATTTATGAGCAACTATATGCTAAGAAACTACACAACATAGATGAAATGAACAATTTCCTAGAAAAGCATGAACAACTGGCGTTGACTCGAGAAAAAATAGACGACCTCCACAAACCAGTTACAAGTAAAGAGATTGAACCAGTCATCAAGAAGTTCCCTAAGTTGGGCAGCTGCCATGGCTCAGCAGGCAGAGCTCCCACCTGCCGTGCTGGAGGTCTGGAGTTCGATCCCTGGTGCCTCCTGCCCATATGCAAATTTAAAAAAAAAAAAACAAGACGTTCCCTAAGAAAGAAAAGTCTGGGACTAGATGGCATGACATGTGAATTCTATCAATCAGTCAAGAAAGAATTAGTAGCAAGCCTGCTCAAATTCTTCACAAAAACTTGAAGAGTAGGGAAAGATACCTAACCAATTCTGTGAAGCCAATATCAACCTAATACTAAAGCCAGTCAAAGATAGTACATGAAAAGAAAATTTTATGAACACAGATATAAATTTAATGAATACACTTGCAAAAATCCTCAACAAAATATTCATAAATGGAATACATCAGCACATTAAAAGAATTATACACTATGATCAAGTAGGATTTATTCCAGGTTTGCAATACAAGACAATCGATTAATGTAATACACCATATGAACAAATAAAAGCAGAAATTCACATGAACATTACAATCGATGCAGAAAAGGCATTTGGCAAAATTTGACATCTTTCTTGAAGAAGACACTTTAAAGGCAAGGAATAGGAGGGAACTTCCTCAACATCATAAAGGGAATATATGAAAAAAACCACAGCTGGCCTCATACTCAAGGGAGAAAGACTGAAAGCTTTCCCTCTAAGATCAACAACCAGGCAAGAATTCCCACTGTCACTACTGTTATTCAACATTGCATTGGAAGTTCCAGAACAATTAGGCAAGAAAAGAAATAAAAATGCACCCAAATTGGAAAGGAAGAAGTAAAACTCTCACTGTTTGCAGATGACACAATACTATATGTCAAAAATCTTGAAAATTCTACAGGAAGGCTACTAGAGCTAATAAATGTGTACAGCAAAGTAGCAGGGTACAAGATCAACACCCAAAATCAGTAGTGTTTGTATACACTAGTGATGAGCAATCTGAGGAGGAAATCAAGAAAAAGTTCCATTTACAATAGCAACCCAAAGAATTAAATACATTTAACTAAGGACAGAAAAGACCAATACACAGCATACTAAAAAAATGGCTGTGCTGATTTGAAAGGAAGTATGCCCCCTAGAAAAGCCATGTTTTAATCAAAATCCCATTTCATAAAGGTAGAATAATCCCTATTCAATACTGTATGTTTCGAACTGTAATCAGATCATCTCCCTGGATGATGTGATTTAGTCAAGAGTGGTTGTTAAACTGGATTAGGTGATGACACGTCTCCACCCATTTGGGTGGGTCTCAATTGGTTTACTGGAGTTCTATAAAAGAGGAAACATTTCAGAGAATGGGAGATTCAGAGAGAGCAGAGCAGAACGACATAGCCACGGGAAGCAGAGTCCACCAGCCAGCGACCTTTGGAGATGAAGAAGGAAAATGCCTCCCAAGGAGCTTCATGAAACAGGAAGTCAGGAGAAAAAGCTAGCAAATGATGCTGTGTTCGCCATGTGCCCTTCCAGATGAGAGAGGAACCCTGACCGTGTTCACCATATGCCTTTCTGGATGAGAGAGAAACTCTGACTGTGTTTACCATGTGCCCTTCCACTTGAGAGAGAAACCATGAACTTCATCAGCCTTCTTGAACCAAGGGATCTTTGCCTGGATGCCTTTGATTGGACATTTCTATAGACTTGAGCAACTTATTAAATTCTCCCTTTTAAAAACCATTCCATTTCTGGTATATTGCATTCCAGCAGCTAGCAAACTAGAACAATTGCTAAAAGAAATCATGGAAGACTTAAATAAATGGAAGGGTGTACATGCTCATGGGTTGGAAGACTAAATATAGTTAACATGTCAATTCTACCCAAATTGATATATAGATTCTATGCAATAGCAGTTGAAATCCCAACAACTTACTTTTCACAAATAGAAAATACAATGGTCAAATTTATTTGGAAGGGTAGGGTGGCCCAAATAGCTAAAAATATCTTGAGAAAGAAAGATGAAGTGGAAGTTCTCACACTACCTGAATTTGAAGCATATTACAAAGCTGCAGTGGTCAAAACAGCATGGTACTGGCATAAGGATAGATATACTGGCCAATGGAATCAAATTGAATGTTCAGATATAGACCCTCTCATCTACGGAAAATTGATCTTTGATATGGCAGTCAAGCCAACCCAGCTGGGACAGAGTAGTCTTTTCAATAAATGGTGCTTGGGGAAGTGGATATTCATATGCAAAATAACAAAATAGGACCCATATCTCACACTCTATACAAAAATTTAATCAAGATGCATCAAAGACCAGAACATTAGAGCTAAGACCATAAAACCTTTAGAAGAAAATTTAGGGAAATATCTTATAAATCTTGTGATAAGAACTGTTTTCTTGACCTTATACCCAAAGCACAGCAATGTAAAAAGAAATAGACAAATGTGATACCTTCAAAATTAAACACTTTGTGCCTCAAAGAATTTTGTCAGGAAAGTAAAAAAGCAACCTATGCAATGGGAGAGAATATTTGGAAAAGACATATCAGATAAATGGGGTTAATATTCAGAATTTATAAAGAAATTCTACAATTCAACTGCAAAAACAAGAAGCAACCCAATTTAAAAATGCACAAAAAATATCAACAGACACTTTTCAGAAGAGGAAATAGAAATGGTTAAAAGGATTATGAAAGGGTGCTCAACTTCACTGGTTATTAGGAAAATGCAAATCAATACCACATGGAGATACCATCTCACACCCACACAGAATGGCCATTACAAAAAAAAAGAAAAAGAAAGAAAGAAAGAAAAGAAAAGGACAAGTGCAGGAGAGGATGTGGAGGAAAAGGCACACTTATTCACTGTTGGTGGGAATGTACAATGGTGCAAGTGCTCTGGAAGGCAGTTTGGCAGTTCCTCAAGAAGTTAAGTATGCAATTCCCATATGATCCAGTAATCAAATTACTAGGTATATATTCAGAGGAACTGAAGGCAGGGACACAAGTGGATATTTTCACACAGATGTTTATAGCAGCATTATTCAAGATTCCCAAGAGATGAAAACAGCCCAAATGTCCATCCATGCACAAGTGACTAAACAAGCTGTGGTATGTCCATATGATGGAATATTATGCAGCTGTGAGAAAGAATGAAATCATGAAGCCTGTAACAATGTGGATGAACCTTGAGGACATTATGCAGTGTGAAATTAGCCAGAAATGACAGGACAAATGCTGTATGTTCTCACTAACGTGGACTAGCATTATGAGTGAAGTTTGAAACTTAAAGTTAAGGACACAGGTTATCAGGAGATAGAAAGAGGGTAGATCCTGGTCATTTGGTACTGAAGGTATACAGTATGTATAGGATTGATTGTGAAGATTCACAAATGGGTAGCACAATAGTATCTGATTGTAGCACAATAATATAAGTACACTGAATGAAGCTGAATGTGAGTATAGTCGAGGGAGAAGGGCTGGGGGCATATATGACACTAGAAGGAAAGATAGAGGATAAAGACTGAGACAGTATAACTTAGGAATGCCTAGCATGGACAATGATGGTGATTAAATGTACAAATATAAGAATGTTTTTGCATGAGGGGGAACAATTGAATGTCAACATTGCAAGGTATTGAAAATGGGATGATATACAGGAAAAAAATACAATCAAAGAAAGCTAGGGTCTATAGTTCACAGTATCATTATGCATCCATTGAATGTAGCTAAGACAATATGCCAATACTAAATGTCAATAAGTGGGGGATATGGGGGAGGCATATGGCATTCTTTGCAGAAGTAAAGGAAATATCCTTATATAGATTGTGATGGTGAAGGCATGGCTATGTGATTATACTGAGAATCATTGATATTTTGTCTAGGTTGGATTATATGATGTGCAAAAAAAACTGTTCATAAATGAACAGACAGATAAAAGTTTTGGAGAAAAGGTAGAGATGGAGATGTACGTGTCTATCACTGTTGGTAAGGAAGCAGAGTGGTGCAACCCCTCTAAATGACAGTGTGTGATTCCACAGGAGGCTAAGGTGGGATTGCCATATAGTTCTGCAATCCCATTGCTAGGTGTATACTTGGAGGAACTGAGATTGGAGACACGAATAACCATTTGCACACTGGTGTTTATAGTGGCAGTGTTCACGATTTGTATGGATGGAGGTGGCCGATGGGTACATTGACTGAGGAATGGAAGGAAGAATTGTGCTGCATACATACAAGGGATTAGTGAGTGGCTGCAAGAGGGAAGAAAATTGTGAGCCCTGCAACTAGACGAATGAAACTTGAGGTGAGTATGTTGAATGAAATGTCAGAAACAAAAAGATAAATATTCTCATGCCTCACTCATGTTGACTATAATACACAAACTCAGAGAACTGAAGTTGAGAGCATGGGTTATCAGGCTGGGGCCTCTTCTAAAGGGTCTTATATTCTAAGCACTTACAGCAGTCACATTTATTCCAGAGTTGTAACTGTTATTTCTAAATTGGGAGATGCTGAGCTACTTGTGTATAACCTGGTCATTCCCTGGATATTTGGGTATTTGTGTGACACCTAAGACTCAGAGATAGAGCTCTGAAGCCATGAAATTCAGCTTTACCCCACACACCATTAAAAAAGTTGAAGAAATGATCAGACATCGACTAGAGATATGAATAAAACTGTTCTGGATAGGACTAAGGTAAATCAGAATGCTGAGTAAAGGATTATATGGTCTAAATTTGAAAACTTCAACTTCTGTATGAGACCAATGGAAAAGATGTTTATATGACATCTTGAATAGGGAGTGAGATCTTGTTGGTTTGTATAGGTTAGTGTGATACCCCAATACATCCCAGGGCAATTTGGGCAGAGAATAAAAAAACTTTTTGCAAAGTCTCATTGAGAGACTGGAAAGAAAGAAGTAAATATTAAATTTCCCCATCTGGGGAATTCCTGATTTTCTTTGAAGCACTGAGTCAACAAATTCAATAGATTGAGCCCTTGATATTGGGGCTTGCCCCTATGAACCTTATTCCTGCACAGGAGAAGTAAACCTGCTTATAATTATACCTAAGAGTCACCCCTGGAGAACGACTTTGGTTGCTTAGCTCTCACCTTTTGCTCTAAGCTAACTTGGCAGGTGAATTCACTGCCCTCCCCCTGATATGGGACATGACTCCCAGACTGTAAATCTCCCTGGCACATGGGACATGACTCCTGGGGATGAGAAAGCTTTCTTGACCAAAAGGGGTAAGAGAGAAATGACCAAAATAAAGTTTCAGTGACAGATTTCAGAGTCAAGCAGTTATCCTGAAGATTATACTTATGCATTATATAGACATCTCTTTTCAGTTTATGTTGTATTGGAATGGCTAGAGTGAAGTACCTGAGACTGTTGAACTGTATTCCAGTAGCCTTGATTATTGAAGACATTGTATAACTATATAACTTTTACAATATGCTGGTGTGATTGTGAAAACCTTATGACTGATTCTCCCTTTATGCAGGCTATGGACGAATGAATAAGACAAAAAGACCAAAAATTAAATAATGGGAGGATAAGGGAAAAAAATAATTTAGGTAGATTGTAGTGCTGGTGGTCAGTGAGAGGGAGGGGTTAGGGATATGGGATGTATGTTCTTCTTTTTACTTCAGTTTTGGGAGTGATACTATTGTTCCAAGAATGATCATGGTGTGAATACATAACTATGTGATGATGTTGTAAGCCATTGATTGTATATTTTGGATGGACTGGTGCATGAAGATATCACAACAAATATATTTTAAAGAAACAACATGAGCATCTCAATTGACACAAAAAAAGGCATTGACAAAATCCTAGCAACACTCTGATAAAAAAATAAAGTCTTAGAAAACTCAAAAAAGAAGAAAATTTCTCAACATGACAAAGGGCTTGCATGAAAAATTTACAGTTAACATCATATTTAGAGGGAAAGTTTTCCCTCTAAAATCAGGATCAAGATGAGGATGCCCACTGCTACCACTATTATTCAACATTGCACTGAGAGTTATAGCCAGAGCAACTAAGCAAAAAATAAAAGAAAGAAAACACATCCAAATTGGAAAGGAAGAAGTAAAACTGTTCCTTATTGCAGATGACATGATATACAGAGAGAATTCTGAACAATCCACAACAAAGCTCTTAAGGCTAATAAATGAGTTCAGCATTCTGTGGTGTAAAAGACCCACAATCACAAATTAGTAAGTTTCAGCAAAATGGCAATGAATAATCTGAAGAAGAAATTTTTAAAAATAATCTATTTATAATAGCAACTAAAAGAATAAACACCTAGGAATAAATCTCACCAAAGTCATAAAGGACTTGTTCACAAAAAAGTACATTTCATTTTTCAAAAAGTCAAAGAAGAGCTAAATTAATGGGAGGACATTGCATACTCATGGATTGGAAGATTAAAATTGTTAAGATGTCAGTTCTACACAAAGCAATTTACAGATTCAGTGCAATCCCAATAAAATGTTCCAATAACCTTTTTTTGCAAAAATGGAAAGGTAAAATCAAATTTATATGGTAGTTTTAAAGTCCCTGAATAGTTAAAGCTATCTTTAAAAAAATGAATGAATTTGGAGGACTCACACTTTCCAATCTTAAAATTTATTACAAAGCCAAATAAATCAAAACAGCATGCTAATGACACAGGACAAACATACAGATTGATGGAATCAAATCAAGAAATCAAGCCTCCCGTTTAAGGTCCACTAATTTTCCGCAAGTGGGCAAAGACCACTCAATTGGAAAAGTATAATCTGTTTAACAAATAGTGCTGGGAAATCTGGATCTCCATTTATGAAGGAATTAAAATGTAATCCTGCCTTGCACCGTGTGCTGGTTTGAAAGTGTTATGTACCCCAGAAAAGCATTGTTTTAATCCTGATCTAATCTTTTGGAAGCAGCCATTTCTCTTAATACTGATTCAATGTTGTTCAATAGTGTGGAACTTTTTATTAGATTATCTCAATGGCGATATGGCGCACACAATTGTTGGTGTAATCTCTTGATTAGACGGAGATTTGACTCCACCCATTCCATGTGGGTCTTGATTAGTTTGCTGGAATCCTTTAAAGAGGAAACATTTTGGAAAGAAACTTCAGAGCTGACAGAGACAATAGAGCTTAAGAAATGACAGAAGCCTCAGAGCCAACAGAAACTTCACAACAGAGCTGACACAGATGTGGACACGTGGAGCACAGAGACACAGGTGTTTGGTGATGCTTGGAGCCCAGAGGACACTGCCACGAGATGTTAAGCAAGCCAGAACCTATAGAGACATGGAAAGCCAAGAGATAAAAGCAAGTCCTGGAGTAGCAGAGAGAGGAACCCCACAGGAACAGAGGCTGAAAGCAACAGAGCCCAGGAGCAAGAGACCATCAGATGCCAGCCATGTGTGCCTCTTTCTCCACATCATCTCCAGTACTGATCAATTTCTATTGTTTTGATAATGGCCATTCTAGTTGGTGTCAGATGCTATCTCATTGTGGCTTTGATTTGCATTTCTCTAATATCCAGTGAAGTTGAGCATCTTTTCATGTGCCTTTTAGCCATTTGTTTTTCATCTTCTGAGACATGTCGGTTCATGTCTTTTGCCCATTTTAAAATTGGGTTGATTGTCTTTTGTTATTGAGTTGAAGAATTTCTTTAGGATGCTCCACCCCATCTGATATGTCATTTCCAAATGTTCTCTCCCATTGCATAGGCTGCCATTTTATTTTCCTGACAAAATTATTTGATGCACAACATGTTTAATTTTGAGATCTCATTTATATATTTCTTTTTTCACTTCTTGTGCTTTGGGTGTAAGGTCTAAGCGACTGTCTCCTATTACAAGATTTATAAGCTATTTCCATAACATTGTCTTCTAAAGGTTTTATGGTCTTATCTCTAATGTGTAGGTCTTTAATCCATTTTGAGTTTTTTTTTAATATGGTGTGAGATATGGGTCTTCTTTCATTCGTTTGCATATGAATATCCAGTTCTCCAGGCACCATTTAGCAAAGAGGCTGCTCTGTCCCAGGTGAGTTGGGTTGACTGCCTTATCAAAGATCATTTGTCCGTAGAAACAGGGTCTATTTCTGAACATTCAATTGGTCAGTATATCTATGCTGGTAGCATGCTGTTTTGACCACTGTAGCTTTGTAATATGCTTTAAAGTCAGGTAGTGTGAGAATTCCCACCTTATTTTTCTTTCTCAAGATATTTTTAGCCATTCAGAGCAGCTTGCCCTTACAAATAAATTTTATTAGTGTTTCTATTTCTTAAAAGTAAGTTGTTGGGATTTTAATTGGTATTGTATAGAATCTATAAATCAATTTGGGTAGAAATGACATCTTAATTATGTTTAGTTCCAGTCCATGAACATGGCATGCACTTCCATTTATTTATGTCTTCCACGATTTTTATTAGCAGTTGCTTATTGTGTTCTTGCATAAGTGTTTTGTATCCTTAATTATTCCAGGATATTTGATTCTTTTGGTTGCAATTTTAGATTGATTTTTTCTTGATTTCCTCCTCAGATTGCTCATCACTGGTATATAGAAACTCTACTGATTTTTGCATGTTGATTTTGTACCCTGTCACTTTGGTATACTCATTTATTAGCTCTAGAAGCTTTGCTGAAGATTATTTGGGACTTTTCACAGATAGTATCATGTTATTTGCAAACAGTGAGAATTCTTGTCTAATTGTTCTAGCTAGAAGTTCCACCTAATGTTGAATAACAATGGTGACAGTGGGCATCCTTGTCTTATCGCTGATCTTAGAGGGAGAGCTTTCAGTCTTTCCCCATTGAGGATGATGTTAGCTGAGGGTTTTTCATATATTCCCTTTATCATATGGAGGAAGTTCCCTTCTATTCCTATCCTTTGAAGTGTTTTCATCAAGAAAGGATGTTGACTTTTGCCAAATGCCTTTGCTGCATCAATTGAGATGATCATGTGGTTTTTTTGATTTGTTGATATGGTAGATTGCATTAATTGTTTTTGTTATGTTGAGCCAGGCTTGCATACCTGGAATAAATCCCATTTAGTCATGGTGTATAATTCTTTTAATATGCTATTGGATTCAATTTGCAAGTATTTTATTGAGGATTTTGCATCTATATTCATTAAAGAGGTTGGTCTGCAATTTTCTTTTCTTGTAGTATCTTTGTCTGGCTTTTGGTATGAGGGTGATGTTGGCTTCATAGAATGAGTTAGGTAGCCTTCCCTCCTCTTCAATTCTTTTGAAGAGTTTGAGCAGGGGTGGTACTAATTCTTTCTTGAACATAGGTATCCATAAAACAGAAATAATCAAAATGGCATAGTGGTTTTAGCATAAAAATGCCTTTTGTAGGTGAAGATGCTATAAATTCAGCAAATAGGTAGTCACACAAATTAGCATAAATTTCCAAAGTTATAATGTTTTTATAGTACCTCTAAAATTTGTCAATATTTATCAAACATTTTTTGGGAAAAAAATTATAGTTAATTTAATTTCTTATAAGGGGTGATGAGCATTAATTGCAAAATCATTTTCATAACAGAATTCATTATAAACATATTGAATGAAAACAGTCTATTAAATGTCTAAAGATGAAGTACAGGTGAAAATTATGGTTCCTCTAAACAAGTGAATTCTATAGAGTTAGAAATAAAAAATCTTTTAAAATAATATTTAAGTATCATTGCAAAATACTAAGATGTTAGTATTCTTTAAAACATTTTAAGCTTCTCATGTCCTCAATCTGGATGTGTCTTCATATTTAAGATATTACAATTAATGACTTTATTTTTATTTTTATTTTTTTTGCATAGACAGGCACCAGGATTCAAAGCCAGGTCTCTGGCAACAATTAATGTCTTTTTGAAAGTGGAAATGGAATCATGTTCTTATAATGGAATGCAAGTAATAAAAACCTGTAGAACTGCTTTTTAAAAATAGTAATACAGATGCTCTAGGAATACTGAATCAGCATCTTTGGAGGTTGTCCCGAGTCCATGAAATTATTTTGAACATTTATTTTCCTAAGAGGATTAGATAAAGAAATTCCTTTGAGAGTTGTCAGGGATATTTTGGATAACCTCTGAAGAACACACATATATAAAGAGGTCTGACATTCAGAGTCCTTCCAATGAAGTCATGTGGACAC
>PVIY010061723.1:0-11134 GCA_004026745.1 Myrmecophaga tridactyla | reverse complement strand
CTACCGGCACACCGCCGCCCTCACCCCCTCTCTGCGCTTGGGGCTTGATTTTCTCAGTACCATGTGACTCTCCAGTCTCAGCTCCGGGGTCGGAGGTGGCCGCTGGCCGCGGGGAACCGCGTTGTCCGCACTCAGCCTCGTGCCTCCCGGGCAGGGCCGGGCGTGCGGGGTCTGCAGGCGGCGGCCCGGCCGGGAAACGCGCCGTGAGCTGACGGGAGTCCCCGGGCGTCCCCTAGGCGGGTCTTCAAAGCCCATCGTTCTCACGCGCACCTGCGGCCTCGGCGGCAGCGGGGCGGGGACCGGACCCGGCTTTCCACGGGGGCCGCTGCGGTCCGGGTGGGGCCCGCGGGTGCGGGGAGACCCCGCTTTAGGGGGGCCGTGAGCTGACAGCCCGGGCCGCGGCCGAGGGTCGGCAGGGCCGCCCCAGGTGAGCTCGGGACAGGCGGCCCCTCGGGGCGGTGCGGGGGAGAGGAGCCGGGTGGGCTTTTCCCGCGGGGCTTCCCGGCCCCGCCGCCCTGGGCGCTCCTACACGGGGTCGGCAGGTGCCAGGGGGCCGCGGCGGGCCCGGAGGGAAGTTTTCACGGGGCTCCAGGCCCGCCCCCATCCGCCTCCACCCACCCATGCGCATCCAGGTGGGAGCCCCAGGACGGGCCGCGCCTGGGCGGGGGCAGCCGAGGGGCGCCCTGGGGTGGGGGCGGCGGGGTCCTGCTTGGGAGAAGAGCAGAGCTAGGGTCCGGCTTCCTCAGGTCACGCGGGCGTTTACCCTCAGGTCTCTCTCGGGGTGAGGGGTCCGCGTCCCTCTGAGTGGCAAAGCCCCCACATTGTCCATCACCTGAGGTTCCAGAGCCCCGACATATGGGGCCCCCAGGTCCAGGTCGTGTGGGGCCCTTTGGGGAAAGAGATCAAGTGGGTGGGATTAAGAGCAGCCCCTTTGGAAAGAAAAGGCCTGGGTCAGGGCACACAAAGCAGGTCCTGCCCCCCCCCCCCAACCTGTGAGCTCTGTTTCCGGATGCTCAGTTTCCTCACCTGTAAAGTGGGACCAATGCCCAGTTCACTGGCCTCAGCAAGATCACACGGCGGAATTAGCATCGCCACATCTAGCAAATAAAAGTAATGTTCTAGTCTGTCTGTCCAGGTAATGTCGAGGGTGTTCTAATTCTAAAAATTATTTACTAGATACCAATGTGTACCTGCAATTCCGGTGGAACTGGGAGCCCTGGAACCAGGCGAGGTGGGAGTGGCCGCTTGCTGGGTGCCCGCTGCGTGCCAGGCACTCTGGTCACTGACCACGACTCTCACAGCTGAACGCCTCTAGGACCGACACGCCCGCCCGGGGATGTGGACGTCTCCCCAGATCGAACAGCTGCAAAGGGCAGGGCGGAGAATCAGACCCTTGGCCTCAGGCCGCTGCCCCCGCCAATGAAGCTGCCGCAGAGCCCTGAGGGGTCACACGACACGCCCTCTGCCCATCTCCTGCCCCAAGTCCACAGAGGAGAGGGCGGGGGTGGGGGGGTTAGGACTGCAGCCCCCCAAGGCTGGGGACTTCTTTTACTTCTCAATTTTCAGCCTGGTGGCTTCTCACCAAGAAATCTGCTTCTGGGGGGGCCGAGGCCAGCGCCGTCGGGCCTCTGCAGCGGCCACGGGCATCACGTGGCCTGTGGGGTCTTTGGCCACAAAGCCCACGGCAAGCAGAGCGCGGCTCACGGCTGCTCCTGAAGGAAGCTAGCTGTTCGCGCGACCAAGTCCACACTTTCACCTTCTCAGGGAGCCCCAGATGGTCAGCCAACACTGAGCAATGGGCACCAAAGACTATATAAGTGACAACTAAACAAACTGCCGGCAGCTTTTCTGTGGTCCTCCCTTACCCTCTGCTCCCCAGTAGCTTCCAACACTGTCAATGGGCAGGACAGATTCAGCTTGATGGCCTATTTGTGCAACCTTTCACAAGCAGGCTGAGCTCCCTCCCTCCCTCCCTTCCCCTCCCTTCCTCCCCGCGGCACTCCTACACTCGTATAGTGTCTCCAGACCAGACGCTGCTCTAAGCCCTTAAGGACTATTAATTCACTCGATTCTCATAAGCCCGTGGAGGTGTTATCACCCCTTGAGATCTGGAATGCGACCCTGAGTTCCTGCTCGCAGCACAGTGGGCTCCAAGAAGACTTCCGTGCCCAGTGCCTGGCACCTGTGCCTAACGGCACATCATACAGCAAAAGGGACAGTGCAGATGTAGTTATGATGTATTGCAGACCTTAAATAGGGAGTTCCTGGATTTTCCAGGTGGACGCCACGTAACCACGTGAGCAGAGAGCGTCCTCTGAGATGAGGCGAGAGACAGGAGGGCTTGGAGGGGACTCAGCACACGGCGGCGGCCCTGAGGTGGGGGTCTCGGTGCGGCGCGAGGCAGGCGGCCCCGGGGGTTAGGAGGGGCCCGGGGTCCTGCAGTGAGGACTGGGGCGCTCAGGCCCGAGGGCCCAGGAACACAGTTTCCCAACAACCAGCGGGTCTGGAGGCTGAGGCCTGCCCAGGCCCTTGGGTTCCCGCTGCAGGCGCAGGACGAGGCCCAGCTTGAGCCCCCGGCTGGGGCCGTGGTCTGGCTTGTTGCAAGCTGCTAAGTGTGTGTAATTTGTTATAGCAGCGACACTAACACAGCCCTTGTCATTTTAGAGAACTATTTTTTCACATTTCACGATGGTAGCCTTGTGACCTTCAGCTCAGCAGAGCGTAGGAGGGCGTGGCCACACGCATTCTCTATTGTACATTTGGATCGAATAATGAACCCACACCCAATTCTGGGAGCGCAACCTGCCTTACTGATTTACCTCTCAGGGGACTAGGGCTCAGAGGCATGTGGGAGGGAAGGACCAGATTTCCAAGTGTAGGAGCAGGAAAGGGGGCTGAGAGCACAGACCTGGCCTGAGTCCCGAACCCCCTGGGGCTGTTGTGTGACCTGGACAGACCCCTGTCGCGGGGCTGGCTGATGGCTGCAGTGGGGCGGAGGATGAGGGTCGCCCCTGGGGTTGGTGTCCGGAAGTGACGGTGGGCGCCCTGCACAAGCGCTGCGGCGCGGGGGTCGTGGCCGCGGGGCACCTGTCACCTGGGAGAACGAGTGAGATGTGGCTGTGCGATGACTATCACGCTGTAGGTCAAAGCAGCATCCTGGGTCATATATGACCACACAGTGACTCTTACAAATAATTTTGGGTCAAGAAAGGAGCAGAACAAACTCTACAACACATAGTCATTTATGTAAATCAAGCCCCCCCGAAACACACAACAATGAACATAAAAAGAGACACATAAACACGTCAGATGGTCGCTGTGGGGGAGCAGAAGAAAGGAGATGGCTGTGGGGATAAGGGATAGCATATACTAAATAATTGATTTACTTAATAAAATGGCAGCCAGGGAGCCCTGTACGGCTCGACGATGATGTCTACGGACTGAGCTGTATGCGTAATCCAACCACTGCACCTGATGGTGCAGAGAAAACAATGTACACCCATCATTTCTGGTCGTCTCAGCGGCCCCCCAAGGCGCTGGTCGCCTGGGTTTTGGGGACACCTCCTAGTGGACACGACCCATGGGTGGGAAGGGGGCGGGTTCACGGGGGACTGAGGTGGGGTGGGGTGTGTGCTGCCTGGGTGCACCCATTGGAAGAGGCCGCAGGGTTGGGGGATGCTGATTCAGGAGGGGGGGCAAGCACCCCAGGAGAGGCGCAGAGCAGGAGACGTTGGGTGATGCCGCACACGCACCCCCGCGCTGCCGTCCGCCACTGCAGGCAATGAGGAAGATTTCATTTCCCCAAGGAGCTCTGCGGGTGCTAAAATTTATGTAAAATACCAAACGTACTTGGTCTGTCCGAAAGATGTTCACATTTTGAATTTAACGTCTGTATATGAACAGTAGGCATGAGTTCCAAATGGAGAATGTTTTTTTCCTTACTCGATCTATTTAAATTTAAATTTTTCATTTTTAAATTCTTCTTGTACGAGTCAAGAGCAGCAGCTTTTGCCTTCTGTGCTTTCCAGCAGGCACGGTGCAAGCGCTTAACAAACACATATTGTGCAGTAGGCTGTTTTGCACAGTCCACGTGAGACACTGGTCGATTTAAATTTAATTCAAAAAGCTTAATGAACTCAAGATACCATTCCTGGCACCGTTGAGTGTATGAAGATTAAGAAGACACAGTTAATAAATCTTATCTGTCCAAGGCTGTCTTATGCCGGTGTTCCAGAAAGTCTCCCCACGGTAAGAGTTTCCAATAATGTGACTGTCTTCCTAAGTTGTGCTTCCAGAAGCGACTTAGAAATAGGGCTTTCCTTCTAGCACCAGTACCGAGAAAAGATGCTTTGATAAGACTGGGGAGAATCAGCAGTGTTTTCCACTGGTTATGGGCCTTGCCGTCTGTCACCACCCGCCTGCTCACTTGAGCAGCTCTGATCAAGCATTCTGACCAGCTCTCTGAGCTGAATGGGTGGTGGGGTTGTCCTGCCTTCCTGGCCGTGACATGCTGGACTCTGAGTGTTGAAATGGTTCACTTTCACAGAGTGCCTTCTTACCAATGCAAAGAATCCTACTAAATGGCAAATTTTACAATCCCTGAGTAGTTCCGGCTGAAATACTATGTTTTTATCCTCCATAATAAATGTTAATTTTGATAAGATTGCAGGCATTTAAAAAATCTGGGTCCCTCCTCCTGCATTCCAGAAAGGAATGAGTGATGTCCTAGGTAAGGCCCCAGGACCCACCTGCAGCCAGGGGGGCTGTGGGGGCAGGGCAGGGCGGCCCAGTGCCAGGGCCGTCAAATGCTTGCAACTGTGAACAGGAAGAGACCCAAAAATGGGGTCTCTATGGAAGGATGTAATTAGAATGCTACATTATTTGTAATTAGAATGACCATATTTGCCTGAACAGTGAGGATTTTAATATTGACGAAAGCACGGCAAAGTAATTGGTGACCCTGGAAGGTCCTTGAAACGCAGACATGTCATGGCTTTTTCCTTAACAATTGACCACACAACAAGCAACAGACACGTTAAATTCTTTTTGATTAAAAAAAAATCATATCAATATTTATTCGGACAAAGGGCTGTTAACCAGAATGACCTGTGATTGGTAAAGGATTCGGGTGAGAGAAGTGGAAAGTTTAGTCTTAGTTTCTCAAGTTCACACAAACGCACACACACATACATAAAGAATCTCTGATTATTTTTACTTTCTTATAGTCTTTTCCCAGCATTTTCTAAATGCTTTGTGATAAACACAGTATATGGTGACGGGTAACAAAGGGGGGAAGAGTGCAGAGGCTGGGGCTGGCTTCCTGGGTTTAAACCTGGACTCTGCCACTTAGGTGGGTCTGTGTGACCCTGGGGAAATTGCTTCACCTCTCTGTGCCAGGCTTACAGCTGTAAGGATGCAGCTGGCATGCTGATGGGGCCATCGTGTCCACATTAACAGTCAGTGTTGTAAGAGTTTCACCTCGGCGGGGTTGCTGTGCTCACTCAGTGAGTTAGTAGAGTGATGCCGCAGCGTCCACTGTGGCTGTGAGTGACCCCTGCTGCGTGAGTTTTGGGGGAAACGGTACTCTCCTGCATCAGAATTTTTAGTACACACTTGGAGATTGTGTTTTTCAGTGAGAGGAGCTTGGCCAAATTCATTTCTGCAACGGAACTGGTTTCTAGAAGATGATTTCACTAGCGAGGTGCCTGCAGCCGGCAGCACCATGAGCGCCAACACCCTGCCTGGCACACCTCTGGGCCAGGTGTGGGGACTTCACTGCTGCTGGTTTGGGTGTGCCCTGAAGCCGGAGGGGGAGGTGAGGTCGGCGGAGCTGCCGCTGCCTGCACCCGTGCCCCGGCCCTAACGTGACCCCTGCACCCCTTCACCCCACGTCCTGCCGTTGTGAGTCTCGCCCCAGCTGTGGCCCTCAGAGCACTGGCAACAGACTTCCTTTCCGGGCTCTCACAGGCGCAGCACCGCGGGGCTCTGGTCACCTGTCCATTGCTCCTTACGCGGCCCTGGTCCACTCGCCCGTCTTACCTGAAAGAAGCATGAGCCGACCATGAAAATAATTTTGTAAGAGCCCTATCACCCCTAGCACGTCTCTGCACCATGCACGGTCACACACACACACTAGCACGTCTCAGCATTGTGCACGGTCACACACACTAGCACATCACAGCATTGTGCACGGTCACACACACACACTAGCACGTCTCATCACCGTGCATGGTCACACACACACACTACCATGTCCTCAGCACCGTGCATGGTCACACACACACACACACACTAGCACCGTACACGGTCACACACACACACTAGCATATCTCAGCACTATGCATAGTCACACACATACACTAGCACGTCTCAGCACTGTGCATGGTCGCACACTCACACTAAAGTGTCTTCAGCACTGTGCATGGTCACCCACATACACTAGCACGTCCTCAGCACCATGCACAATCACACACTCACACTAGCACGTCAGCTCCGTGCACGGTCACACACAAGAGCAGCACGCCAGCCCCACGAATGAGTAAACTCATTTTAATAAAATACCCTTCCTGCTCCAATTGGCTAGACCCAGTGCTCTGGTTTGAAACTGTTGTGCACCCCAGAAAAACCATGCTCTTCAGTCCTGATTCAGTCGTGTGGGGACAGCCATAATCTACAATCCTGGTTCAATACCGTAGAGTGGAACCTTTTGATTAGGTTTCCATGGTGATGTGGCACACCATGAAATTATGGATGTAACCCTTTGATTAGATGGAGATGTGAGTCCCCCATTCAAGGTGGGTCTTCATTTGTTTGCTGGAACCCTTTAAGAGAAGAAACATTTTGGAGAAAGCAGAAGTGACACATACACAGACATGCGGAGGTGTTTGGAGTGTGAGAGCAGACACCTGGACACGGGGGTTTGGAGATGCAGAGCCCAGCAGACGTCTCCATGTGCCTTCCCATGAGATGCTCAGCAAGCCAGACCCAGAGCTGTGTCCTGGAGCAACTAAGTGAAGGCCACAGATGCTTAGAGAGGAAGCCACTGGAATCAGAAGCTGGAAGCAATGAAACCAAGAACAAGGACCAGCAGACGCCAGCCACATGCCTTCCCATGTGACAGACATTGGCCTTTCTTGAGTCAAGGTATCTTTCACTGGTAGCTCTAGTTTGGACATTTTTAAGGCCTAAGAGCTGTAACTTCATAAATTCCCTTTATAAAAGCCGATCCATCTCTGGTATACACATTCTGGCAGCTTTAGAAAACTGAAACACACAGTTTCTACTACTTGTAAATATAAACTCAAACTGATTTGGCTGCTAACTGGCTTCAGTGTTTTCCTTTTCACCAAGCTTTTATTTTCTTCCCCATTTCCTTCTGGAATTTTCCTTGCTTTATTCTCAAAAGCCTCCCCCTTACACTTGCTCCCCAGACACTAACATTTCGTCCCTAAGGTCCACCTGGCATGCTACTTGCTGCCAGACTGCCTGCTGTCACTGGTCTCCCACATTGCCGGCGCCGTCACCCCACCATCAGTGGCTGCTGTAGATCTGACTGCACAGAAGACCCCATGCTTGCATTCCAGCAAGAACGGAGAGCTTGGCCTTGTCAACGTGGTACATGCACCAAGTGAATTCTGCAGCATCTCCTTTCCTCTGGTACCTTCCGATGTTGTTTTCATAGATTTAAATGTGCCAAAATACAAATCTCACTATTATAACCACTGGGGAAGTATTTATGATACAGTCAAAATGCTTTTGACCACCAGGACTGAAACCCAACTCATGCCAACTTAAGAGTTCTAGGAAGCCTGAAGGAGAGGCCAGCTTCAGGCATGACTCATCTAGGTGCTACCCCTTATAATCAGTGCTCTGTCGTTACCCCCCTTTCCATTTCCTGGCAAGGTGGCTGGCTGTCTGTTACCCGAGACTAACATACCACCAGCTTAATAACAACAGGGCAAAGAGACCACGTCCAGTGGCCACTATGTGGAATTCTCCTTCCTGGGGAGGGTTCCGATGAGCCAGCTCCTGTCTCGGGTGGAAAGGGGAGGGTACCACAATGCAGAGATGCACCAGATTCATATTTTGAGTTTGACGAGATTTTCACAGGAAGAATAGGGTGCTGCTGCTGGAGGAAAGAGGAAGGGAGACCCAGCAGTCAAAACTAGGAGGTGCCCATGCCAAACCCCACCCTAGTGACACAGATGTTTAAACAATGACCTATACAAGCAAACAGGTGCAACTCTACTGCTCCAAACGTGCGAGGAATGCTTGCCCTCACTTCCAGTGGGCACATCTGCATTCTCATCTTACTTGAACTCTCGGCATCATTCAGCTCATGGGAAGTTCTCTCGCTTTTCATGGGTCTGTGTTTTCCCCTCCTTCACTTGTCCTTCTTTCCATTCTTTTTTTTTTTTTTGCCAGCTCTTTCTCTTCTAATGGTGGAGTGCTTCCAGCCCTGGGCTTTCAGTTTTTATTTATTCACACTCTCAGACAAGTGATCTAGATGATTTCATTCAGTCCCCAAGAAGTAAATGTAATAAAAGTAATAATGCTGGCGATGATGTACATTGTACTCGCATGGCGCCCTGTGCTGGGCACTGATGTGAGCTGCCACATTAAGCGATCCTTCACGTAAGGGAGGTTCGCTCTCCGTGATTGCCTGAGGCCACACGCCGACAGGTGGTAGAGCTGGATCCAGACGCAGGTGGCCCTGTTTCCATGGTCCTAAAGGGTACTCCAGGCCTTGTGAATGACAAGCCTGCCTCCCTGGAGCTTTAAGTGGACCGTGGCCAATGTCCAGTGGCCGGTGTCTGCAGCCCTGAGCCTTATGCCGTGGAAGTGTGTTCTGCTCATGCAGCAGGCAGGAGGCAGGTCCTCTACTGATGACTTCTGGAAATCAGCACTTACACACCCCTCAACGTGTGCATCTCCAGATTTATGTAGGAAACAAGAAAAATGCAGGAAACAGGTAGGAACTAAGAATCATAGTGATTTTTTCCAAGACTAGCCCCTCACCCTCATTGGATGACTTCTCCAACATCACACAGATACTTTGGGGTGGGGATCCAAGCTTCTCGGTTCTACCAATTTGTAGAAAATGCAGGACATCACACAACATCCAAGAAGTAATCAAGGCCAGTGTCCATAAGACAGAAAACGAAAGAAGAGCAGTGGCGGCAGGTTACTCACAATCCCTGGGCCACGACGCACCCCTCTGGCAGGCGCTGGGTCCCTGGGGCCCTTCAGCCTGAAGACCACCCTCCTATGGGGACCTCCCTCCTATGGGGACCACCCTCCTATGGGGGCCACCCTCCCCGTGGGGACCTCCCTCCTATGAGGACCACCCTCCTATGGGGACCAGCTCATGGGGACAGCCCTCCCCAACAGTGTCCCACTGGCTGTGGTTCCATCTGGGGTGCCGGACACTGGACTTACCTGCATGTCACATGGACAGAGGTAAAACTCAAATACCCAAGAGGGCTGTGAATTAGTATGTTTTTGATGGCTAGCGAGAGAAACCCAACTCAGTCCATTCAAACGTTAATAAGCTGAAAGGAGGGGAGGGTCATTGCGCCACGTGACCAGGAAGTCAAGGACCAGTGGCTTCGGGAACGGAGGTTCACGCTGCTCAGATGTTTCAGATCTCTGCCTATGTCCTTGTGGCTCACCTGTCTGTGCTTGGCTTCTGTGATGGCGATGTTCATGTGTCCATTGGCCAGGGGATGCTGTGTAGTTGTCTGATCAAGTGAGTACTGGCCTGACTGTTACTGGGAGGATTCTTGGTGGACTTAAGTCATTGGTCAGTTGATGGCCTCCATGGCTGATGACATCTCCAGTCGCATGAGGACACTGCCATCCATGAGAACCGTCTCCTCCAGTCAGCTGAAGGCCTTAAAAGGAGAAGTGATGACTTCAGAATCAGAAGAGAGAATTTCTGTCTCTCTTTTAGCCAGGGAACTTCTCCCAGGGTATTCATGGAAAATCTTTATTGGAGTTCCCAGCTTGCAGCCTGCCCCATGGAATTTGGACTTGCCCATCCCCATGGGCGTGTGGGACAATTCTCATAAAAATCTCATAATATTTACAGTATCTCCTGTTGGTTCTGTTTCCCTAGAGAACCTGGCTAATGCAGCTTTATTCTCTGGACAGACTTTCCTGTGTACTTGGCAAGGTAGCTGCCAGCAAGCAAAGGCCCCGTCCCGTCGGCTTGGACACACCCCTGGAGAGCCTGCCCTGACACGGACAGGATGTCCGCAGGGACGCCGAGCTGTGGATGTGCCCGACCTGAACATCCACTGTTGGGAGGGGGTCTGGGGCCTTTCCTGGGAACGCATCAGGGAGATCCTGCTCCATGCAGACCACCTAGGAAGATTCCCCTTGGCAAAGAGCCTCCTGTTCGCAGGGCTGGTGGAAAGAAGGGGTTGCTCCTCAGGTGTCCAGCACAGGAGGTGCAGTCAATGACCTCAGCACTTTTGGGTCAAAAAAGACGAGAGCACAAAAAAAGAGCCAGGAATACCCAGGGGCTGGGGGGGTCGCAGGGGAGGTGGGCGATGACTATACTTGGGTAACAGAACCCCCTATTAACCATAGACTATAGAAAGCCTAGTTGAAAAGCAGATCGTCCTTTAAGAAAACTCATACTAGACATACAGAGATAAATCATTTTTATGACATCTGCTTCGAAGGGCAGCTGCGCTGAGTAGACCAGTCTAACTTGCAGCTGGTAGTAATGAGATAATTCTTTTGGACAAATGCTTGGACTAGAATCTAAAAGGCACAGTAGAGATAGCCATATTGCTTAGGTAATGGCTGCAAAGAATAATAATTTATGCACGGCTAGTGGAGACTTTTTTTTTATAATTTGTAATTTTTTTTAAATACCAAAAAACACCGAACAAACACAAACATTCTTAACTTTTGATCATTCTGTTCTACATATATAATCAGTAATTCACAATATCATCACATAGTTGCATATTCATCATCATGATCATTTCTTGGAACATTTGCATCAATTCAGAAAAAGAAATAAAAAGAAAACAGAAAAAAATTCACACATACCATACCCCTTACCCCTCCCTTTCATTGATACTAGCATTTCAATTTAAATTTATTTTAACATTTGTTCCCC
>PVIY010061722.1:0-11138 GCA_004026745.1 Myrmecophaga tridactyla | reverse complement strand
TGCTCTAACACTGCTGACATCCATATTATGAAAAATGTTTACACACATGAGCCACACATTAAGATTGTCTCATCATATGATGGTATTCCCCAGGGTAGAAATACATACAAAATCACCTGGAAATCTCATTAATGTCTTCAGTGGATAATGGTCTTTAAAGCAAATTAAAGGAATTAAATTTACACACATTGCTGTACATTTTTATTATTGGATGTTTCCTATATTTTCCAATTTGTTGAAAGGTTTTCCCCTATTGTAATAGGAATCATGCCCAAAATGGATAACTGTGTGCATCTTCCATGAAAACATTTATCTATTATCCAAAGCTTTTGACTTCTTTTCTGATCCCCCATTTTAATATCTCAGTCTCTTCCACTATATTTTCCCATCATTAAGAAATAATCAACACTGTTGAATCAAACTGTTTTGAGTGAAGCATACATTCCCAGGTGTAAGAAATATACTGTGCATTGGACATTGGAATTAGCCCAGTCTAGGCCTTCAGAACCTTTAGTGTTCATCAGATTGACCTGGAAGTATTGTTAAACCACAGATTTCAAGCCCAAGCACTCAGTTTTGATTCAGTCATGGATGTGACCAGAGAATTTGCATGACTATCAAGGGTAAGGTGATGCAGACGCTGCTGGACCCAGAACCATACTTTGAGAACCACTGGCCTAAGTAATTTTTCTAATTCCTTATTATCAGCAGCATTTCCTATGCCATTGTTTCAGCCAATATTTTCGTTCTTTCAGTGGTTTATAGCGTTTCTAATTAATGGCTATTGGCAACTGTCAGTCAGAAACCTTTGAATCCAGATGTGTTTCACAGCTATCTTCAGAAATGTAATTCCATGAGGATCCTGTATGTAAGAGAGCACAATTGCAGGGATTAGACAGCAGCATGTAGTTAGCCCATCTGTGGAATATAAGGTAATCATCTCACTGATTTATGAACTTATTTATGCATCAAATATGTAAGTTACCACTGTCACAGACATTGTGCTACCTGCTAGGTATACAGCAGTGAAAACAGGAGACTTTCCTTTTATGTCTTATATTTTATATAGTGTTACAAAAGAAAAGAATCAAGTAGGGATTATATAAATATAAACGTCCTTATGAGTCCTTTGTGTCAGAAGAAATTTCCCTGTAAAAGAGATTATTTGACACTGAGAAATGATCAGAAGGATTTACTGGGTCAAAATGAGGGAAAAGGATATTTCATTCAGACATGTGCATGGTAGATAACTGGGTCTGCTTATGATGTGAAAACTCTGTTCCTGAATACAACCTTAAAATAGAACCATACATCCATATATTCTTGTAAATTCATCAAGCTCCAACATAGGTGAACTACCAGAGCACAGGTTCTGCTAAGAGGAAATTTCCATTTAAATAAAATGAAACAAACAAAAATTGCATTTCAATCTTTTATTTATATATGTATACTTTCCTTGTTTTTTATTTTTGCATGGGCAGGCACTAGGAATCTAACTGGGTCTCCATCATGGCAGGTGAGAATTCTGCCGCTGAGCCACCATCACACTGCCCCCTTTATTCATATTTAATAACAAAGTGACATTGCATTAAAGTTGAACAAGCTTTAAGGGCAATAAAATCTGTATAGATTTGCTTCAATTTACAGGGGAGTTCTTTGTTCAGATTCTTGTCTTGTCCCTCTTCATGTACTACCAGTACAAGGAAAGGTCTGACAGGGAAGTTGATGGAGTATTGGGGTAGGTCCTGTTTTAGTCAGTGTTTTCTAGAGGAACAGAACCAGCAGGAAAGATTTATAAATATGAGCTTCATAGAGGTGTCTCATGCAGCTGTGGGAATACAAAAGCCTTGAATCTGTAGGACAGGCTGTGAGGCCGGTGGCTCCAATGAATGGATCAGGACAACTGCACAGGACAGGCTCGCTGGCTGAAGAAGTGGTGAAAGAGTCTCTCTACTTCCTTAAAAGTCTTCAATGGATTGGACTGGCTCATCCAGGGAGACAAACCTTAGTTCTACTCAGATATAATCAACCACAGATGCCATTGACTGACGGATGATTTAATCAACCAGCCACAAAATATCCTTGCAGCAATGGTCAGGCCAGTGTTTCCCTGACCAGAAAACTGGGCATAACCATTTGGCCAAGTTGGCAAAAGAATCTAACCATCACAGGTCCAAGTGAGGGAATTTTGGGTGACATTCAGGAAAGTCACAGTTCTATTCTCACAATGAACAAATACACCAACCCGAACATGAGGTTTCTGTATATACTGACAAAGCATCGGAGCCGTGGTGAAAACCTGTAACGATTATGCTCCTTCACACATAAAAGAAGAAACATGTCCTCGGAGTCAACCAGCATGTCCTTCTTACTTACCCGGGAATCGCTGCAGACTCCAAGAGCCCAGTCCCAAGAGTTGTCCACTTCCAGCTCCTAGTAATGTTTCCCAGAGGTGACGGCCTCGGTCCCCACGCAGCAACACAATTGGATTTTTTAGATTTAAATCTGTGTTTTCACAGTCATGCCCAAATCTCCATGTTCTCACATCATCAAACAACATGACATTGTGATTGGCTGCTTCATTACTGAAGGAAAAGTTCACTGTGGAAAGGAAAGAATGTCCTAGTTATAATCAAATTAAAAATCCCTATGAGGTGAGGCGTCTGCCATGAGTCTCACTTGAAAAAACAGGCCAAGACTTCAGGGGTAGTTCTGCCTGGGCAATATCAGATTTCAGTGCTAACCATGTAGGTACAGGAGAAACAAACACCAAACCACAGAGGAAACCATTTCTTACAAAAATCAGGATAATAATGGGGATGAATATGTTGTCAGCCTCTGTCTGATTACATTTCATGGTCCATAAAAGCCTGGAGACCTGGGCTTCCATGGCAAGTCCTTCGCAGTGTAACTGAGCACAGCCCCTTTCCAGATAAAAATTTTCTTACATGGCATTGCCAGAGATTTTATGACACTCCAGTTAATCAAGCAAATTGGTACTTAAGAAAATCTAAATACGTATTCTTAGAAGAAGCTCCCTCCTGAGAAATTTCTGCCCACTGTGCCTTGTTTTATCTCAGGCCTCATCTTCTCTCTCTGAGGCTCATCCTCCAGGTTTATTTCTATCCTGGACTAGAGCCTCATCCACCACCGAAAGGCCTCATAGTTGTTTCAAAATTCCTGTTTTCTACTTATAGTCATTTTCTCTTTGCTCACAGATTTTTTCTAATTATATCAGTTAAATTGCATATTATATCAAATTAATTGTCAAAATACTTGTTTACCGTCCTGAATCGCATTTCTCCTGTCTCCATCTTTCATTTGGTGTTTTCCATAGTTTCATAGTGCAAATAGGGCCATAAATGCCCCTTTACAGGCTGCTCTCCTCTGCTAAATGAAAGGTTAATAAAGAGTGAAAGATTGTCTGGGGGAAACCATGATAAAGACACTGCATGGTCCCATGGCTGGGCTGACACTAACCTCAGCAGCGGCTGAGCCTGTCTATCAGCCCAGTGATGGGCCCTGCGCTGAGCTCTGGGCTCACAGGCCGGGGCATGTGCAGCTGCGCTGACTCACTCCTGCAGGGGAAGAGTCAGTTCATCTCTATGATATGGATAATATGTCTGTGTGACTAGAACTCCTGATCACACTGGAAATATTTTTGTCCTATGTTTTCTACTAAAAGTTGAAACATTTCTCAAGGACCACCAGGAATATGAAGAAAGAAGTGATTATACAAAGAAAATTTTGGGAGTCAAAGTAAATGTGAATCTTTCTTGTAGATAATGTCATATGCAGATAACATTTCAGTGTCATGGCAGCATTGTCTAGAAAAGGAGTCATGTCTCTAAGCTTGGACCTCCCATCGCACCTGGAGCAGCTCCATTTTGGGTATCTGGCAGGTCTCAGTCAGCTCATTGTTCATTTCTCTCAGACTTTATTCTCTTGGATCGTTTGCACTTGATTATCCCTGAGGTGTTGGAAAATCTCTTCTTCTGTCTACAATCTCTCTAGATGGAGATGCTCCTCTCCATGCAAATGAGATGCATCATATAGTATTGAGCCTTGATTATCACCTTCCTTAGGACTACATAACCCAGCATGGATATGGGATTAGAAGGATCAACCACCCTCACTCCCAATAGGAAACTATATCCCTCAAATATTCTTTCCTCGATGTGTTTAGGCAAGGTCTCCATAAACTTTCTGTCCATAACTGGGTCTTGAATCTTTGTTAGTCCTTTGATTCCATCCTTTTCTTTTCTGTGCTCAAATCAACTGCTCATTTAAGCCAAGCTCTCTAAGTGGTCTCAGCCTCCCTCCCTGTGATGCCTCCTCAGGGTATTTACTCCATCAATTATTCCCTCCTTCATCAAAACCTCCTTCCATTCCTCATGTTCTACCTCATTCATATAAATATTTGAATACATTTAAGTATACACCATAATATACAAATCAGAACAAACAAAACTTTACTCTATTGTCTCTGTAGCTACAACTCTATTTCTCCCTCTCCTTCACAGCCAAACTTGGCCAATGGTGTCTTTACACTCAGTGCCTAAGAAACTTTATCCAAACATTCACGGTTGGTCTAACAGAGCACACCAGTTCCTGGTTCCCTTTATATGGCTTTTAAAATATATATATATATTTTTGAGAAATCTTCACACACATACAGTCTATACATGGTATACAATCAGTGGCTTACAATATCATCACATATTTGTGTATTTATCACCATGATCATTTTTAGAACATTTGGAACACTCCAGAAAAAGACATAAAAAGAAGAAAACTCAAACATGCCATATCCCTTAAACCTCCCTCTCATTGACCACCAGTATTTCAATCTCCCAAATTTTTACCCTTTATCTCCCCTGTCATTTATCTTTTATCCTTATTTTTTTACTCATCTGCCCATACCTTGGATAAAAGGAGCATCAAATACAAGGTTTTCATAATCACACAGTCACATTGTAAAACCTATATTATTATACAATCATGTTTAAGAATCAAAGCTATCGGAACACAGTTGAACAGTTTCAGGTACTCCCCTCCAGCCATCCAATACACCATGAATTAAAAAGGGATATCCATATCATGCATAAGAATAACCTCCAGAATAACAACTTGACTCTGTTTGAAATCTCTCAGCCACTGAAACCTTATTTTGTCTCTTTTTTCTCTTCCCCCTTTTGGTCAAGAAGTCTTTCTCAATCTCATGATGCCAGGTTTCAGAGTTCTGTCCCACATTTTTAGGGAGATTTATACCACTGGGAATAATGTCCCACATAGAGGGAAGGGCAGTGAGTTCACCTGCTGAGTTAGCTTAGAGAGAGAGGCCACATCTGAGCAACAAAAGAGCTTCTCTGGGCGTGACACTTAGGGATAATTATCATAGGCTGAGCTTCTCCTCTGCAGAACTAAGTTTCATATGGTTGAACCCCAAGATTGAGGGCTCAGCCTATTGATTTAGTAGTCCCCTCTGCTTGCAAGAATATCAGGAATTCCGGATGTGAGGAAGTTGAATATTTCCTTCTCTCTCCCCAGTCCCCCAAGGGGACTTTGCAAATCCTTTTTTGTTCTCTGCTCAAATTACTCTGGAATATATTGGGGTATCACACTTTTATAGGTGTAAGGGCAGTGAGTTCACCTGCTGAGTTGGCTTTGAGAGAAAGGCCATATCTGAGCATCAAAAGAGTTCCTCTGGGGGTGACACTTAGGCATAATTATCATCAGGTTGGGCTTCTCCTTTGCAGAAATAAGTTTCATATAGTTGAACCCCAAGATTGATGGCTCAGCCTATTGATTTGGTAGTTCCCTCTGCTTGCAAGAATATCAGGAATTCCTGAGATGAGGAAGTTGAATCTTTCCTCCTTTCTCCCCAGTCCCCCAAGGGGACTTTGCAAATCCTTTATTTTCTCTGCCCAAATTACTCTGAGATATATTGGGGTATCACACTAATGTGTACAAACAATAAAATCCTATACCTCATCCAAGATTTTGTGTATTTATGGAGTTAAACTAAATTGAACATACAAATCAAATCAGATAATGAGGTACCCAAAACTTTTGCACCAAATAAACATCTCTCCCTTTGGTCTCACACAGAAGTTGAAGTTTTAAAATGTGGACTATATCATCCTTTACCCTGTATTCTGATTTACCTTAGTCCTATCCAGATCAGCTTCTTTCATAATTCTAGTCAAAGTCTGATTACTGATAGCTATATTACTTGGGGTTACGGATTTTTATTTTTATTTATTCCTTTAATTTTTGTTTTATTCCTTTTTACTTTTAGCCTGGCTTCCTAGGAGCCAGCCAGGAGCCTGCATAAATCACTGACTATTCAAAGTTATGCTTAAGCTCCATTAACTAGATTTTTTCTGTTTACTATTGGATATTTGAGATTTGGCAAATGCTTTCACAGTTCAAGAAGTTTCTCATTTATCCCATGTTCAGACATAGACTAATAGCTCTGGTCACTCAAAGAGGACACAACTTTGGGTGTATGTACAGTCTTTCAGACCACCAGAGATGAATGTGATTTTGTTCTTAAGCTTGGCTTCTATGGATTGCCCTCTGTACAGAGCAGCTGAGTTTTCAGTGTTCAGAAATTGAACTTAAGTTCTTTAGCCTATAGGATTCAAGGTACTTTAATAAGAATCAACTCTGAACCTCTGTTTGAGCTTGAGAAGATGGCAGCTCAGCTGCCCAACTGGGTGCTGTGTGCATTTCAGTGTAACATTTATTAGTCACCCATTACAGAAGCAGTTTTCAGAAAACTTGTAACAGATTAAGGTATTTCATATAATTGGAGGATATATAGTGCCACAACTTCCAATTATGAGATAGGAAACCCTCCTGATTATTGAAGGAAAATTGCCTAAAGAAGCATGATATTCCATGAATCCTGTTGCTCGGCAGGTGACCAAAGAGGGCTTTACCACATTTGATTATATACTGGGTATGAAGGAAAGCAATCTGACAGATTTGAATAGAAAAGATAGTGAAGTTTAAAACTGCAAAGCAAAAATTGAAGTACTTGGGAGCTATGATTCACAAAACCAACTTAAAAGTGAAGATCCCTACTATGGGAATGGCTCCCATGTTGTTGAGGCTATGTACCAGCAGGGTGTTAGGTGTTGTACAGCATTGTTGGAGAAGTCACAGTAAAGTTGCATTCCTTCATCGCTAAAGGCCAACAATAATTAACATCTTTACAGTGATGTAGGTTTTTCAATCAATCAGTGCATTACAAGTGTAATGTTTCATAGCTCAAGCCCACAACGCTTTATCAATTGACTTATTGTTTCTTATCTTAAAAAATAATTGTAGATGCAAAGTGAGCCTTGTGTTTGACAGAAGAATTAATAAAAATCTTTGATTCAGTAAGCTTATGGGACACATTAAATCTTAAACAAATTGAACCTCTTGCCCTAATTACAAAAATAGTGAAATAAGCAAAATAGTAGAACCACAAAGTCTAATGCTTTGTGTGCTTTGTAACAATCATTTCTTTTCCAGTGTTTAACGTTAGGGTAAGTACTATCCAGTGATGGCTAACATTCTCATATGCTAAATTATAATCTTAATAAATAATTAAATCATCACTTTCTGGCCCAAATCAATATCTGAGCCCATTAAGACTTTTAAAAATCTACTTTATTAAGCCAATAGGTATAATTTGATGGACAAATATCCTCTATTCACCTATACTGCCTCTCTTTTTACCCCAGCACCTTTTATTGAATTGCATACCCCCCTAGTCATTGGAGTTCACAATCTTGATTGTCAGTATTTTGATTCACACATACCCAGAGTGCACACTTGTATGTTAAAACAATAGGAAAGAGAATGAGTTTTGATGTAACTCTTTAGCATTATTCTTAATTTTTGTTTACTTAGATTATTTCATGAGGAAGTCAACTTTTTGGTCCCATTTGGACCACTCTGCCTTGGAAAATTTAATTATATCCAGAAAGGACACTCTATGCTGTTTCATTTTATGTTCACTTTGACAAATATGTCTGCTTTATATGCACGTATAACCCAAAGATCAAATATTATATATTGGCTTAGATGGCAAAAAATAGTTTAAGAAGCTGGAAAAAGAGAATTTTAATATATTGAAGTCCTTAAATATTATGCTAAGTATTCTTTTATCAGTGTTTCATTTATAGGTAATTTCTGTGCACTTTGAGATAACTATAATTACAAATTCATTTGGATATATTTCAGAAAAAGTTGTTTTCAAAATAGACTGGGGAGTATAAAAATATAATTGAGATATAAAACAATAATAATAAAAATAATGGATCAGTGGGTGGTTTAGGGAACACTTTCAAATCTGTTTGTATCTCACTTTGATTGCTTCAGAGCCTTCAAGAATCCCATGGATGAGTGTGCTCTCAGAAGGAATCCCTTATTCTCTCCATTAACTGCTAATTGGTTTGCCATTACACTTGTCCCTTGATTCAAGTTCCCTCTTTACTGCTTGCAACCAGAATCTCCATCGTTTTTAACAATGCCTTTAGTGGTGTTCTTTTCCATGATCTGTTCCAAATACAGCAGTACTTTCAGGCTTTGAACAAGGTTCTCCATTTGTATACTCTGCCACTCACCCGTGATAGAACCTCTGAACCATGGCAAAAAAAAAAAAGCTGGCAGTGGGAGAGTGGCTCACTTCTCATGCAGTGACATCCTTGTTCTACAGCCCTGCACTGGAGGACATAGATGGTATTGCCTAGTATTTTGGCTTGTTCTTTGAAATGTGGAAACAAAGCAGCTTTGGTGGGGATATAAAGGACCTGCTGGACTGGTGTTCAGGTTCTACGCTAAGAGTAGAAGGTTCTAGGTGGAGAAAAAAAGATGCCAAACTCATGGTTTCTCCAGCCCTGAATAGCACTTCTGGAATGAAGGTAGGGAAAGGATCGACTGAATACACATTACATTTCTGGCTGGATATATTTTATCCAGGTTGCAAGGTCTAGGAATCGAACACTGGTCTCCTGCGTGGAAGGCATGCTTTTCTACCACTGAACCACCCATTGCTCCCTGGATATATTTTTAATAGTACAAATTTTCTTTACTTAGATAACTTTGTATAAATACATTTTATGTGAATATGTTCTTCTTGTGGGACTAAATAAACCTCAGTGCCTCCACTTACTAGTCTTCTAAATGGAGTATTGCCTCATTAGCTTCATCTGAAAAATGGGAATAAGTAATTTCTTTCACTTACACGTGTAAGGACTGAATAAGCTATGTATTTTTAGTTGCTATCCACTCTCTGCACCAAGTATGCTAGTTATTTTTATTCTTGAATATTAAAATTAATATTAATTCTTCTTATAAAGGTAGCATCACAGAATCCTAGATTTAAGAATATATTTTGAGAAAGATTATTTTGTGATGGAAGCAAAGGAAACACAAATAATTTAAGCTTTGCTTTATTTTAACAGGCTTTATTTATTTGCTGAGTCTATGAATTTGAAAATTCATACTAAATACTATTTCTATTGTGCTGGTAATTTTTTAATAATGCCAGAGATGTTTTTATCAAGAATATTGTTCATTTATTATTATAGCTAACTAAATATTTATTAAATGTCAATTATATCTTAAGTCTTGTACTACTTTCTTGGACTTAAGTTTTGCATAGGGCAGATATCAGCTTTCTCCTCATGTAATTTGCAGAATTAAAGAGTAGACCACTATTACATTTTGAGCTTTACAAAGAAATCCAAAAGTGGATCTGAGTCCATACAACTTAATCTATTCCAGGAGCCTAAGGAAGAGTTCCTTAGGTGAGAAATTTTAAACTGAGACTTCATGAAGAAATGGATGTTATAGATGCAGAGCAGGGAGAATGGGGATGCTAGGTCTGTTGGTGAAAGAAAATTCTGTGCTCTTGCATTATTAACTCATTAAGTGGATTCATGTACCAAGGTATATGTTTAACTCCAGCTCCCATAGAAATCAACTGAAAAGATAAGATGTGGGATAAAACATGCACATAACTCCAGGAGAGATTATTTTTATTTAAAGAAATTGAAACAAATTCATAGAGCTGACCTTATTACCACTGTTAGCAGTGAACATGCTTCATAAAAGTTGATGGCATTAAAGATGATCAAAAGGAACTAGCAGCTTCTCCAGGGATTGGTGCTCCCCATACACATGGCAGTTTCTGACCTGTCCGCGCTCATGTGGCTCCAGAGCAAAGAAAAAGACTGAGAGGGTAAGAAAGGAGCATGAGAGGAGACTACAGATGAGGGAACTGTGGTCCACATTAACAAAGCTCACTGCACCACAATCATAATCCAGGAACACCCCAACGTGACCCAAAGGCCATTCTACATGCTGAGATAAGAGTGGGGAGGAGGTAAAGAGGCTGCACCGTTCATTCTCTTTGATACAGAAAAGGAGAAACACTCCCTCAGATTTAACAAGCATATCATTCCTCACTGATCAAGAATCATCAAAAAATCCAATAACCTAGTTTGAACAGTTCCCCACACACACCTCCCAGTAACGTCTGCTGGAAGTGAAGCACTCGGCTCCCCATGCAAGAAAGTGCTGGGAGCTTGTTGGATTATTGGCCACATCAAGATGATCAGGACTAAACAGCAAACGTCTCAGATCTTCAAACACATGTATGTGACAGATGATTTTCTCACGATGTAAGGAAATATGCACTGCAGAAACAAGAAAACAGTTTTAAAATTGTATTATAAAATCCTGATGGACAGGGGTTTTACATAGCATCTGGGGTACTATGTTATAACTGGAAATATTGGGTCAGGATAGCAGAACAGCTTTAGAAATCTGCAAGTGCTTGGTCAAACCCTTAAACAGACAAATGGTAGGAATCCATGCATTCTCTTGGAATATATAAGAAAAAGGGATAATGCCAAGATCTCTGTGACTATTTCTGGTACATTTCAAATTGGTGAATATTAATAATGACAGTCAGTAACGAAATTAGCCAGCCTCTCTCCTCACCAAATGTAAAATAATGATAAGGATGGCAGTAATAATGATTACAGTAATTCTTAATTCTGAAAGTGACCAATTTCCTCAGATTTTAGGATCATTCTCTTCAACCTTCAAAGAAAAAAAATTAAAGAAAAAAA
>PVIY010061721.1:0-11137 GCA_004026745.1 Myrmecophaga tridactyla | reverse complement strand
AAAAAAAGTTTCAAGCTGTTTCAGCACTTAACCATGTGGCACATTAGGCAAGCGTTCTTCATCTATTACTCTGAGCATCTGGGCCTCCAGATAAAGAGAAATGTTTTTGAAAAAGAACAGAAATAACTCTCTCCATGTTTGGCTTAGGTCATGAGGCCATGTAAGCCTAATGCTCATTATATTTTGAAAGCAGTTTGAACAAATGCCTTTCTGGCACTCACCAGAGGCACTTTTATTTATTTATTTTAACTTGATTGTGGTTTTACTCCTCCTAAAAGCAAAATTAAGATGAGTGACTAGTGTGAAAGAGAGAGAAGCTAAGGCTTCTAGATTTCTCATGTCTTTGCTTGAATCCAGGGAGGTTACCTGGAAACAAGTCTCCTAAATTTCCATCACATAGTTCCACAGAAGTATCTTCTCTAAGCCTCAATTCTCTAGGTTTTTAAGGGAGTTGATGAAAGAAATAATCATGTGGAGACTATTTCTGTATCTTCTTCAAGTGGATTGTGAGACATCGGTCTTTCTGTTCCTCTGAGCTGTTTTCATGAGGACCCCTGTGATGAGTTATTTGAACTTAATGCTGAGAGCAATTTTGCTCTCCTTAACAGTTCTGCCTGGAATGTCTTTTCTCCCTTTGACCACTTCACAAACCACTATTCATTCAGGTTAGTTGTCACAACTTCCAGAAAGTCTTTACTGATTCCCTGCCCTCTTTCTAAAGAGTTAAACATTTTACTGACCTACACAAGTTCTGCATCTAAGAAATAGTTTCTGTGACTGATTTTTTTTTCATTGTCACTACCCTGAGTCACCATGAGGATAATCATCATGACTAAGCCATCTCTTAACACCTATCATGATGAGGAACACATATAAACATTTTAAAACTAAGTTTGCGATTAAAGTTTTAAAATGAATAGGACTAAGCCTTAAACACTGAATGGAAGCTGCTTTAATAAAGAAAGTGACTGGGAAGGTATAGGATATGTTCAAGATATTACTGAGACTCACTACTCAGTCAGAAAGGAAGATTCAATACAGTCAAGAGTCAATTACTAAAAGAAATTAATCAGTTTTATTATTCTCCTAAAAGGTTGAGACTCCACTATAAATAATTATCTGGGATGGATATAGGGAATGTCTTCGCAAGTGTAAGTCAACATACATTACTCTTTTGTCTGGTAACTGGTCCCTGGCTTTGATTTGGGGCAATCTCTCTCTCACCCATCAGACAGTCTTAGAGGGACTGCCAATTAAGGCACCCACTCTCTATTAGCCAAAAGGAAGGCATGTAGTGCAAGTAAGGCCAATCTGTTATGGGAATTTGAATCTTGAAAAGAATGACCCCCAGTCCTGAAAATGGTTGGAGTTCATTCATCTTTGGTGTTACCTGAAAAGACTGTCCTTAGTTCTTTATCCTGAGTGAAGTTCATTCCTGTCTCCCCTGAAGCCTTGTTCATCAGTTAATTAATTAACTCATTAATTAATCCAATAGCTATCATATGTACTCTAGGCCCTGGGGTTTTTGTGTTAAGACAAATCATGTCCTGCTATCATAGAGCTGAGTTTTGGTAGTTATTCTTCAGCTCTTCCTTCACTCTTGGATCTTAGCCCATGTCCTAATAAACTCATTTTCTGCTTGTGTTAATCAGAGCTGGTTTCTATTGCTTGCAACTACAACCCTAGCTGATCCATGGATCATGTCCACTGTCTTTAGCATTACCCATGAGACCTTTCTGATCCAGCCTTTGCTCATCTCACCCCACTGCCAGAAAAATCCTATAGTCTACTTATGCCAAATTGTAATAGAGCACTGGCAGTTTTAGATTATTTTCAGATTTGAATAATTCACAAGAACCCAAAGGACCCCAAATCACATGTATTTTCCAAGGGCACCATTTTGCTTCATGCATGCTGTGCTGGTTTGAAAGGATTTATGTACCCCAGAAAAGCTGCCCCTAATTCTAATCCAATCATATAGAGACAGCCTCTTTAGATCCCTATTCAGCACTGCAGGTTGGTAACTTGATTTAGATTATCTCCGCAGAGATGTGACTCTACCCATTCCAGGTGGGTCTTGATTACTTTACTGGAATCCTTTAAAAGAGGAAGCATTTTTGGAGAAAGCTTCAGAAGGATGAGATAGCCACAAAGCAGAGAGCCCATGTAGCCAGAGACCTTCGGAGACGAAGAAGCCTTGATGGTGAAAGGTGATCAGGAATTAAAAAACAGTTTATCTGTAAATGAACAAAAGTAGGAGATGATTAAAAGTATTATAATTACTATAATTTGCCCTTTCATCCCTTATTAGGATACAGAATCCCCCAGAATATTTAGCGCTATTGATATTGAGCCACATCACCCCTTTTTACCTTAATGTGAACAAATGACAAATGCTTTCTATGAGAGATGATTTTGATAGAAAGGAATCTTGAGGTCATGAAATGTCTACCTTTATACCTAAGTGTAGTGGGTTCAGTGGTGGTTCCCCAAAAGATATGTCCATGCCCTAACCCCTAGAATTCATGAATATGACCTTTTTTTTTTTTTTGAAAGAGGGTCTTTGCAGATGTAATTCAGTTAAGGATCTCAAGATGAGATCATCCTGGATTGTCTGTGTGAATCCTAACTCCAATTACAGGTGGTCTGATAAGAGAAATACAAAGGGACATTTGGGAAATACTAAATCCCGGTACCTATGGTTGTGACTTTATTTGGAAGTAGGCTCTTTGTAGATGTAATCAAGTTAAGATGAGATCTTACAAAGTTAAGGTAGACCCTAACCCAATATGACTAGTGTCCTTATAAGAAGAAAGAGATGCAGACAGAGAGAGAAGGCCATGTGAAGGTGGAGACACACAGAAATAAAATGGAAAAATGAAGATGGAGGTAGAGATTGGAGTTATGTAGCCACAAGCCAAGGGAACACTCAAACCCACCAGAAGCTGGAAGAGACAAGAAAGGATTCTTCCCAGAGCCTTTACAAGGAGTGTGGCCCTGCAGACACATGATTTCAGACTTCTGACCTAAAGAACTGTAAGACAATACATTTCTGTTATGCAAACTACTCTGTGGTAATTTGTTACAGCAGTCCTAGGAAACTAATATTACCAAGAAAGATGCAGAATTGTGCAAAATAAGAGCTTAGGGAGACGAGCTGTCTTCACTTCACACTGAAGGCACCAAATATACTGATCCTATTCTATTAATATTCTTACTTATCCCTTTAGACCCCAGCGTGATACAAGACCAGCCTTATTCATTTACTTACTTATGACAGCACCCTAATTCTGAATGGTTTCAGAATTCTACTGTGATTTATCTTCTGGTACTTTAAGCTAACTCAGGATTTTTTTTCATCCCCTAACATTTCAGTGATAAGAAAAGCTTATTTTCCTGAAACCAGTGTTTATAGTCATTCCCATTCTATGTAGCGCCTGGCCTGGCTTTTGTCTAGAAAAGACAGTCTACTTAACCCCTTGCCAAAATGAGATAATCACAGCTGACTTTCATTATGCCTGTGGGAGCCACACTTTGAGAAAAACTCATGGGGAAGGCAAAGTGTGTGTGTGTATATGCCAGGTCTTTTGTTTCTTCATTTTTTTAAATCTCAGTTTAATATGTGCAGTGGAGAGTAAATGTTGAAATTTCCCACTTTATCCACAGGAAGGTTGAAAATACTGGGAAAATAAAGACTCTTCATTGGTTCAAGAATAAATGAAGCTCTTTATGGAATTAGTGTCAAGTTGATTTTCCCTGACAGAGAACAAGTAGTCCCACTACTGGTACATTTGGGCTGGCCTCTTGTAGAATCCCTGCTTCACTCCTGTGGCTAAGAGACATCTTCCTCTGGGAGCAGAAGAGGATAATAAATTGTTTTGAGAAATATGGGGTCATGGGCAACTTTACATAGTGGAAGAAAAAGGCATGGTTTTTGGGACCAGAACTGGCTTCCAATCCAGACTCTGCATATACTAGCTGAGTGATTTTGAGTAAACAACTTCCCCTGGGCTTAAATCTCTCCATGAGTATAAAGGCAATCATGGTACCTACTCATGGAGGTTAAAAGAGGGTCTCATGGCAGAGCCTGGTCCATAGAAGGGGCTTGGTGAAGGTTAATTTCCCTTTTATTCCATCGTCTTTCTACTGTAGATGTTGCTTTTCTTTGCAAGGAAAGAACACAAACACCCATAAAAATAGTACAGACTCATATGACAAACTCATAGGAGCTGATTTCCTCTTATAATCATCCACAGTAAATGGCAGGCTTTTATGTTCTGAAAGCTGGAGCTTCATTCTATGAACTCCCCTCCTAAATAATCCTAAAGTGGCCTTTCCAAAAATTTGGGTATATTGTGTCTCACAGAAACTAGTGTTAGCAAAAAGCTAAAAGTTTCAGCCTGTGTTAAAGGAATAAAATGAGGAACCCTGAGGACAAATCTTAAAATGGTGATTTCGTGGTAAATTTGTCCAAATAGGGTAATTTCTCCTTGGAAAGGAAATCACCAATAATAGTACATCCACTACATGCTGGATACTTTCATATACTCTCCTTCTTTTTAGTCCATATGAAACCCCTATAAGAGTGATTTTTAAACTTCTGCCTGTGGCCCTTAGCAATAAATAGATTTTAATTATATAAATGTGTGTATGTGTATATATGTAATTACATACTTACATACATATGTATATGGACACATGTAGTTATGTGAAACAATTCTTACCTTTATGATGTGATGCACCCTCAATATTTCTATTCATTACCATTTCGTTTTGTTCAAATGTTGATTGTAATTTACTAAATTGATGTTTATGAACTACTCATGTAGAATAACTTACATTTTGAAAAACTGCATGCTAACCACTATTATCTACAGCTTTTTTTTAACATTCCTTTTTTTCATCACATAGTTGTATATTCATCATCATGATCATTTCTTAGAACAATTACATCAATTCAGAAAAAGAAATAAGAAAACAGAAAAAAATTCATACATACCATAACCCTTACCCCTCCCTTTCATTGATCACTAGCATTTCAATCTACTAAATTTATTTTAACATTTATTTACCCTATTATTTATTTTTATTCCATATGTTTTACTAATCTGTCCGTAAGGTAGATAAAAGAAGCATCAGACACAAGTTTTTCACAGTCACACAATCACATTGCAAAAGCTGTATCGTTATACAATCATCTTCAAGAAACATGGCTACTGGAATATGGCTCTACATTTTCAGGCAGTTCCCTCTAGCCTCTCTGTTATGCCTTAACTAAGAGGGTGATATCTATTTAATTCATAAGAATAACCTCCAGGATAACTTCTCAACTCTGTTTGGGATCTCTCAGTTATTGACACTTTATTTTGTCTCATTTCTCTCTTCGCCTTTCAGTCAAAAAGGTTTTCTCAATTCCTTGGTGCTGAGTCCCAGCTCATTCTAGGATTTCTGTCCCATCTTGCCAGGAAGGTCCACACTCCTGGGAATCATGTCCCATGTAGAGAGGGGGAGGGCAGTGAGTTTGCTTGTCATATTGGCTCTAGTAGTTTTGTTGTGGATTTTTCAGGGTTTTTTACATTTAGCATGTCTCTCTGAGAGAGAACAAAAGTTCTCTTGGGGGTGACTCTTAGGCCTAATTTTAAGTAGGCTTAGCCTGTCCTTTGCGGGGTTAAGTTTCCTATGAATAAACCCCAAGATTGAGGACTCAGCATTTTGCTTTGTTTGTTCCCACTGCTTGTGAGAATATAAAGAATTCTCCACTTGGAGAAGTTGAATGCTCCCCCCTTTTCACCATTCCCCCAGGGGACTTTGCAAATACTTTTTTATTCACTGTTCACATCTTTCTGGGATTATCAACGCATCATTCTGGACAAACCTATAGAATCTCATGCCCTACTCAAGGTTCCATGTACCTATGATGTTCAATTAAGCTGTCTACATAAGTTATATTAGGAAATGCACTAGTCAAACTATAAATTTTGTACCAAATAAACATTTTTGCTTTAGTCTCACACATAAGTTAAAGTTTCAAAATATGAATTACCATCTATTTTCAACACCCCGCATTATTGACATTTCTTTGTTCTTCTTCATGCAAAACATTTTTAAATTTGTACATTTAGTTGCTATCATAATACCCTCTCTGCATTCCTAGATTATACCATCTCAGTCTTTATCATCTATTTTTCTTTCTGATTTCATTTGTGCCCCCAGGCCTCCTCCCTCTATCATTCTTACATTCAGCTTCATTCAGTGTTCTAACATTATTGAATTATAGTTAGGTAGTATTGTGCCATCCATTTCTGAATTTTTACAATCAGTCCCGTTGCACAATCTGTATCCCTTCAGATCCAATTACCCTATATCTATCCTATTTTTATCTCCTGATGACCTCTGTTCTTAACTGAAATTATCCAAGCTCATTCATTAATGTTAGTTCATATCAGTGAGACCATGCAGTATTTGTCCTTTTGTTTCTGGCTAATCTCAACATAATGTCCTTAAGGTCCATTCATTTTGTTACATACTTCATAACTTTATTCTGTCTTATAGATGCATAATATTCCATCATATGTATATACCACAGCTTGTTTAGCCACTCGTCTGTACTCGGACATTTGGGCTGTTTCCATCTCTTGGCAATTGTGAATAATGCTGTTATAAACATTGGTGAGAAAATGTCCATTTGTGTCTTTGCCCTCATGTCCTCTGAGTAGATACCTAGCAATGGTATTGCCAGGTCATATAGCAATTCTATACTTAGCTTCCTGAGGAACTGCCAAACTGCCTTCCACAGCAGTTGTACCATTTGACATTCCCACCAACAGTGGATGTGTGCCTTTTTCTCCACAACCTCTCCAGCACTTGTCATTTTCTGTTTTATTGATAATGGCCATTCTGTTGGGTTTGATGATATCTCATTGTGGTTTTGATTTGCATTTCCTTAATAGCCAGGGAAGTTGAGCATCTTTTCATGCGCCTTTTGGCCATTTGTATTTCCTCTTCTGAGAAGTGTCTGTTCATGTGTTTTGTTCATTTTGTAATTGGGTTGTCTGCCTTTTTGTTATTGAGTTGAATAATCTCTTTATATATTCTGAATACGAGACCTTTATGTGATATATCGTTTCCAAATATTGTCTCCCACTGTGTAGGCTGTCTTTTTACTTTCTTGACAACGTTCTTTGATGCACAAAAGTATTTAATTTTGAGGCTTTCCTACTTCTTTCTGTCTTTCTTTAATGCTTGTGCTTTGGGTGTAAGGTCTATGAAAACCACCACCTATTAAAAGATTTATAAGGTATTTCCCTACATTTTCTTCTAACAGTTTTAAGGTCTTAGATCTAATGTTTAGGACTTTGGTCCATTTTGAATTAATTTTTGTATAGGGTATGAGATATGGATCCTCTTTCATTCTTTTGCATGTGGATATCCAGTTCTCTAGGCACCATTTATTGAAGAGACTGTTCTGTCCCAGGTGAGTTGGCTTGGCTGCCTTATCAAAGATCATTTGTCCAAGATGAAAGGGTCTATATCTGAACACTCTATTTGATTTCCTTGGTCAGTATATCTATCTTTATGCCAGTACCATGCTGTTTTGACCACTGTAGCTTCATAATATGCCTTAAAGTGAGGTAGCGTGAGACCTCCAACTTCAGTTTTCTTTCTCAGGATACTTTTAGGTATTTGGGGCACCCTGCCTTTCCAGATAAATTTGGTTATTGGTTTTCCTATTTCTGCAAAGTAAGTTTTTGGGATTTTAATTGATATTGCATTGAATTTGTAAATCAATTTAGGTAGAATTGACATCACCTAAAGAAACTATATTTAGTCTTCCAATTCATGAACATGGTATGCCCTTCCATTTATTTAGGTCTTCTGTGATTTCTCTTAACAATTTCTTATAGTTTTATCTGTATAGGTCTTTTGCCTCTTTAGTCAAATTTATTCCTACATATTTTATTCTTTTTGTTGCAATTGTAAATGGAATTTTTTTCTTGAGTTTCCCCTCAGATTATTCATTACTAGTGTATAGAAACACTACAGATTTTTGAGTGTTGTTCTTGTAACTTGCCACTTTGCTATAGTCATTTATTAGCTCTAGTAGTTTTGTTGTGGATTTTTCAGGGTTTTCGACATTTAGCATCATATCTGTAAACAGTGAGAGTTTTACTTCTTCCTTTCAAATTTTGATGCCTTGTATCTCTTTTTCTTGTCTAATTGTTCTGGCTAGAACTTCCAACACAATGTTGAATAACAGTGGTGATAGTGGACATCCTTGTCTTGTTCCTGATCTTAGGGGTAAAGTTTTCAGTTTTTCCCCAGTGAGGATGATGTTAGCTTTGGGTTTTTCATATATTCCCTTTATCATGTTGAGGAAGTTCCCTTCTATTCCTATTCTTTGAAGTGTTTTCAACAGGAAAGGATGTTGAATGTTGTCAAATGCCTTTTCTGCATCAATTGAGATGATCATTTGGTTTTTCTGCATTGATTTGTTGATATGGTGTATTACATTAATTGATTTTCTTATGTTGAACCATCCTTGCATACATGGGATGAATCCTACTTGGACATGGTGTATAATTCTTTTAATATGCTGCTGGATTCAATTTGCAAGAATTTTGTTGAAGGTTTTGCTGCTATATTCATAAGAGAGATTGGTCTGTATTTTTCCTTTTTGGTAATATCTTTGTCTGGCTTTGGTATGAGGGTGATGTTGACTTTGTAGAATGAGTTAGGTAGCTTTCCCTCCTCTTCAATCTTTTGGAAGAGTTTGAGTATGATTGGTAGTAATTTTTTCTTGAATGTTTGGTAGAATTCACACGTGAAGCCATCTGGTCCTGGACATTTCTTTTTAGGGAGATTCTTAATGACTGATTGAATTTCTTTACTTGTGATTGGTTTGTTGAGGTTGTCAATTTCTTCTCAAGTCAATGTTGGTTGTTCATGCCTTTCTACGAAGTTGTCCATTTCATCTACATTATCGAGTTTATTAGCATAAAGTTGTTCATAGTATCCTCTCATTACTTTCTTTATTTCTGCAGGGTCAGTAGTTATGTCTCCTCTTCCATTTCTGATTTTATTTATTTGCATCCCCTCTCCTTCTTTTTGTCAACCTCTCTAAGGATCCATCAATCTTATTGATTTTCTCATAGAACCAACTTCTGCTTTTGTTGGCTTTCCTGATTGTTTTCATGTTCTCAATTTCATTTATTTCTGCTCTTCATTATTTCTTTCCTTTTGCTTCCTTTGGGGTTAGTTTGCTGTTCTTTCTCTAGTTCTTCCAAGTGGACAGTTAATTCCTCGATTTTTTCTCTTTCCTGTTTTTTGATATAGGCATTTAGGGCAATAAACTTCCCTCTTAGCACTGCCTTTGCTGCATCCCATACATTTTGATATGTCGTGTTTCATTTTCATTTTCTTTTGCCTTAGGATATTTACTGATTTCTCTTGTAATTTCTTCCTTGACCCACTGGTTGTTTAAGAGTGTGTTTTTGAGCCTCCACGTATTTGTGAATTTTTTGGCACTTTGCCTATTATTGATTTCCTACTTCATTCTTTTATGATATGAGAAAGTGTTTTGTATGATTTCAATCTTTTTAAATTAATTAATTATGTCTATATCACCTTCATTCTTAAAGGACACTCTTTTTAAATTTATTGAGACTTGTTTTGTGACCCAGCATATGGCCTATCCATGAGAATGATCCATGAGCACTTGAGAAAAAGGTATATCCTGCTGTCGTGGGGTGTAATGATCTATAAATGTCTCTTAAGTCTAGCTCATTTATTGTATTATTCAAATTCTCTGTTTCTTTATTGATCCTCTGTCTAAATGTTCTGTCCATTGATGAAAGCGGGGAATTGAAGTCTCCAACTATTATGGTAGATGTGTCTATTTCTCTTTTCAGTGTTCTCAGTGTTTGCCTCATGTATTTTGGAGCACTCTGGGTTGATGCATAAATATTTATGATTGTTATGCCTTCTTGTTGATTTATTCCTTTTATTGATACATAGTGTCCTTCTTTCTCTCTTTTAATTATTTTACATTGAAGTCTAAAAGAGCTACTCCTGCTCTTTTCTGATCATTATTTGCATGGAATATCTTTTCCCAACCTTTCACTTTCAACCTATGTTTATACTTGGGTCTAAGATGCATTTCCTGTAGACAGCATATAGATGGTTTCTGTTTTTTAATCCATTCTTCTAGCCTATTACTTTTTATTGCGGAGTTTAATCCATTAACATTTGGTATTATTACTGTATGGGTAGTACTTTCTTCTACCATTTTGCCTTTTGGATTTTATATGTTATATCTAATTTTACTTCTTTTTACCTTTACTGATAGTCTTCATCTCTACATTCTTTTCCATGCCTCTCACTCCTGTCTTCCTTTTTGCCTCTAGTGCCCTTTAGTATTTCTTGCAGAGCCAGTCTCTTGGTCACAAATTCTCTCAGTGATTTTTTTGTCAAAAATGTTTTAATTTGCCCCTCATTTTTGAAGGATAATTTTGCTGGATATAGAATTCTTGGTTGGCAGTTTTTCTCTTTTAGTATCTTAAATACATCATCCCACTCTCTTCTCATTTTCATGGTTTCTGCTGAGAAATCTATGCATAGTCTTATTGGGCTTCTCTTGTATGTGATGTATTGCTTTTCTCTTACTGCTTTCAAGATTCTGTCTTTCTCTTTGATATCTGACATTCTGCTTAGTAAGTGTCTTGGAGTACGTCTATTTGGATCTATTCTATTTGGGTTATGCTGCACTTCCTGGATCTGTAATTTTAAATCTTTCATAAGAGTTGGGAAATTTTCAGTGATAATTTCCTCCATTAATTTTTCTCCTCCTTTTCCCTTCTTTGCTCCTTCTGGGACACCCACAACACACATATTCATGTGCTTCCTGTTGTCATTCAATTCCCTGAGACCCTGCTCATATTTTTCCATTCTTTTCCCTATATTTTCTTTTGCTTGTTGGATTTCAGATGTTCTGTCCTCCTGTTCACTAATCCTATCTTCTGCTTTTTGAAATCTGACATTGTAGGCTTCCATTGTTTTTTCTTCTCTCCTACTATGCCTTTCATTCCCATAAGTTCTGTGATTTGTTTTTCAAATTTTTGATTTCTTCTTTTTGTTCATT
>PVIY010061720.1:0-11086 GCA_004026745.1 Myrmecophaga tridactyla | reverse complement strand
AATATTATATGTTCTAGTTTGCTAGCTGCTGGAATGCAATATACCAGAAACGGAATGGCTTTTAAAAAGGGGAATTTAATAAGTTGTTCATTTTACAGTTCTAAGGCCGAGAAAATGTCCCAATGAAAACAAATCTATAGAAATGTCTGATCAAAGGCATCCAGGGAAAGATACCTTGGTTCAAGGCCAATGAAATTCATGGTTTCTTTCTCAAATGGAGGGGCACATTGTAGGAGCAAAGGGTTAAAACAAAACCTTCAGAATTTGTTGGGAGCAGCTGGCATTAGGGTGGTGGCAGGAAATTGAGGAATTGTTATCTGCTTTGTTTGGAACAGTCTGGGAGGAAGAGAATGCTTGTTTACCCCCAGATGGTTACGTTAAATATGAAGAAAGTTAAGTACTTTGTTTCCTCAGGAAATGCAGGCATGCCTTTTGTTACCCTGCAGTATATAAGCAGGATCTGGTTCAGAATAAAGTTGTCTGTTGTTTGTTAAGATTAAGCTTCAGACCCCCTGATCCCGTCTGTCTCTTTCTTTCTTTCTGTCTTTCTTTCTCATCATTCCTTAATATCCTTAGCTCCATCTCATACGAAGCAACAGCATATGGAGAACACAGTCAGAGTTTCTCTCTCATCTGGAAGGGCACATAGCAAACACAGCATCATCTGCTAGCTTTCTCTCCTGGCTTTCCTTCATGAAGCTCCCTGGGAGACATTTTCCTTCTTCATTTTCAAAGGTTGCTGGCTGGTGGACTCTGCTTCTTGTGGCTGTGTCATTCTGCTCTGCTCTCTCTGAATCTCTCATTCTCCAAAACATTTCCTCTTTTATAGGACTCCAATAAACCAATCAAGACCCACCCAAATGGGTGGAGACATGTCACCATCTAATCCAGTTTAACAACCACTCTTGACTAAATCACATCATCCAGGGAGATGATCTGCTTACAGTTTCAAATACACAGTATTAAATAGGGATTATTCTACCTTTATGAAATGGGATTTTGATTAAAACATGGCTTTACTAGGGGGCATACTTCCTTTCAAACCAGCACACTATAAAACTATCAGAATTGCTGCAGTTCAGGGAGACAGATTTTTAGACCAATAGGTCATCTGACCTCCTGCTGCACACCTAGCAATAAACTCTTTCTCTCTTTGAAACCCTGGTGTCTCAGGAATTAGTCATTTGAGCACATCACACAAAATAATCCACTGCCTTGTTCCAGTAACAATTTGGCAACACTTAGATGGGACAAAGAATCCTCAATTGTCTAACCATCCAAATTTCTTGAGCCCCAACAGAGCAGGTATACCTGGTGACCAAGCCTTTTGTGGCTGCTGGACATTCTTTATATCAGACGCTTGGCAGTTGGGTTTTTCTGTGTTCTTCCAGCACTCAAGAGCCTTTTGGTGCCTTAAAAACCTTCAAAGCAAAAAACGGTTTCAAGTCAAGACATCTGACTGTGTGAGTGGTCATCCAGGTAAAAGTGGATGAGGAAGTCAGTACAGTGGGTCCCATTTCCAGAACAATCTCCCATGCTCCTTGCTCTGACCTCTACATCTTTCTGTTTTATGGGTACCATCCTGTGTGGGTTTGAGGATCTCATGTGAGTTTGACTGTACAGGGTTTTAAATCTGCCCTAAATTTGTCTGTTGAGTATGGAAAATAAATCATCTAACTATTCACTGGTATTTAATGAAATTAAGTATGCCTGTTTAACTGTTAACTGGTGTGTTACCTAGGTATAGTAAGTGTTTAATGTCTGTTTCATTGTTAACTGGTGTTTTAAGCAAATAGTACCTATTTAATTATTAATTGATGTGTTTAGTCTAGTTATATAATAGATGTACTATTTAAATGTATAGTAAGTGTTAAGTGTCTTTAAATTTGTTAGTTGGTGTCTTACTGCATTTGTATTCATCAAGTGTTCTTAATTGGTCACTGATTATGGACCAAAAAGGGAACTTTTGGACTGCATTGAAAAATGCAAATTTTTTTAATTTTTTAATTCTTTTTAAAAATATAACAACAAACAAATGCAAACATTCTTAATGATCATTCTATTCTACATATATAATCAGTAATTCACGAGAAAAATGCAAATATTTTAGTTATGAGTCTATGAATAAAGGTTTTTCTGTAACATAATCTGGCATCAATATGATTCAGAATCAGGGGAGATATTACCTGAGAATGATGCTATGGAAAGATTACAGTTTAAGTTTATTACAACTAAAATTGTTCTGCAAAGGGGTAGAAATGGGATGAGATGATGGACACTCAATCCTTTATTTGTTCCTATCAAAATTATTTCTATGTTGTTGTGTAACTAATTTTCTATTTGTATCTGTCTGCCTGTTCAGTATGTATTCGTATAGCTCCAGAGGGTAACACCAAATTAACAAAAAAATTCTTAAAGAGTTCTATTTGAACTACTTAAAAATAAATAGTCACCTTTATATAAATACATAAATTAGTACTGCTGAAGTAAAAAAAAAAAAAGATAGAAAAGAAAAGTAAAACCCTCTGGGTAGCAGGGTCAAAGCTTTAGATTTTGTAATTACTGTAAATAAACCTGGTCAACAGAAAGAAATCACCCATGGAATTTCCCTAAGGCAGCAGAAGGTTGCCAGAGGGCTGCCTCTGGAAAAGGGAAAGAATTTTCCAATTGTCTAAGTCAGAGCTTCAGGTAAAATAGATCTAATAATTGGAAATAATTAAGAAAGGTGTAAGAACTCTCAAATCCTAAAGCCCTCACCTAAAACTTTAAAACCCAGGTTCAACAGGCCAGGTTTCATTCTTTCTGTTCCACCCATATCTGCTCCCAGAGTCTAAGCACCTAAGGCAGTCGTATGAGGAATAGTGTAGAAATATGGGGGAGGAACGATTTAGAATTCTTTCAGCTGGGTCTGGAACTCAGAATGGAAAGCATAGAAAAGTACTGTGGAACAGGTCATGCTTGTTAAACTATTTTTTCCAATAATACTTCTGCAATGGTAACCATTGTAATCAGATCATTGTTGAGATATGAATAGCCTTGGGATACAAGCAATTCAATAAGATCTATTTGCCAAATTTCAATAAGTAAAATAAAAAAAAGAAGAAGAAGGAAGTTCCTTGAGAACTATGGAAAAGCTTTCCTGGATTTAGGCTTGGGAGAAATTAAACAATTGCAATATATTCTCCAGAAGTTGATAGTCAATGTACTTTTATGGTTGTTCACAGTTTTAGGATATTATGAAATGAAAGAGTTCTTTTTAAGCCTCCAATAGGAGGAATTTTATGAGAAATTTATGATTTAAACTAATGTGATTTTATTCTGCCTAAGTATGCCCTTCCTACATTTATGTTGATATTTCAAATATATCATATTTGTAAAATCATTTAAGTTTAGTATGAAATATAATTGGGATTTATTAATAACCTTGATTACCTGGATTTCAAAGAATCTGTCTTTTTAGCTACTTTTCTATTTGTTACTTCAGTATATAGAAGAATTTGAATTTGTAATGGCTTTGTTAATGTCAATCACTACATTTCTGTTGGTAAGTGCTGTCATAAATAGGGAAGATATCACTCTTCACTCCCAAAAGTTTATATTTGTTAGAATGTACCAGGGAATAGTATAAGACAGTAGTAATAAAGAAATTAAAATGCTGGGAGGAGAGTTCCAAGATGGCAGCTTCATGAGGTGTGGAATCGAGTTCGTCTTCCAAATATCCAGGAATAGTACAGAACAGCTGCTGGGGCCACATCAGCAACTGGGCACACAGCGTGCACCAGACAAGCTGGACCAGCTGTGACCCCACATAGAACTCTCATTAGATAGAACTGCAAGGCTTCTCAGGTTCCAACTGACCCTGGCAATAGCAGAATTAAGCTTGTCTGAGAAATGAAGTGGTTGGTCAGGTGAAAGTAGTTAATTCCCTGGAGGCTGTGCCTTCCACAGGAAAGGGGTGGAGCCCAGCTCAAGTGGAATCCCTCTCTCAAGGAAGTCAGACCCCAGGGTCTGGAAAACTGAAGCAATTAAAGCCAGCCAACAACCGCTTCTCTGTCTCAATCATGTCCCCAGCAGGGAGAACCTGCTGAAGTTAAAGGCACCACATTACTTTCTGCGGGTGGGAAGCCACAGACAGACAAGCACCACATACTGGGCCGGATAGGAAAAACAGAGAGTCTAGAGGCTTTGTAGGAAAGCCTGTCAACCTGCTGGGTCTCACCTTCAGGGAAAACTGATGTAGGTGACTCTTTCCTCCTGAGAGGAGGCCAGTTAGGTCTGGGGAAAACTGACTGGGGCCCAAAATATCTGAGTAGACCCTCCTAAACAAACAAAAATAAATTTAAAAAAATTAAAAGGCTCCATATAGGCAGGGCAAGAAACAAGAAAACAATAACTGAAAAATTCTGATCTATTAAACAAAACCTATGCTAGAGGCCTATAATAAACTGAAATGAATATCAAAGAACCTATATAGAACAAAGCCATCCAGCAAGAAAACCCTAGGTAAAAAAGTAATAACAATAACGAGAATAAATTAAGGAAATCAAATGCCTAGATATCAGCAAAAAGTAATGTGTCATACAAGGAAAATCAAAGATATGGCCCAATCAAAGGAACAAGCCAACAATTCAAATGAGATACAAGAGTTGAAAGAACTAATTCAAGATGTTCGAATAGACATGAAAAATCTCACCAAAAATCAAATCAACAAGTTGAGCAAGGATATAAAGAAGGCAGTGGGCAAATAAAAAGAAGAAATCAAAAATCTGAAAAAACAAATCACAGAATTTATGGGAATGAAAGATACAGTAGAAGAGATGAAAAAAAAACAATGGAAACCTACAATGATAGATTTGAAGAGGCAGAAGAAAAGATTTGGTGAACTTGAGTACTGAGCATCTGAAATCTGACATATAAAAGAAAGTATAGGGAAAAGAATGGAAATATATGAGCAGGGTCTCATGGAATTGAATGACAACATGACATGCACAAATATACATACTGTGGGTTTCCCAGAAAGAGAAGAGAAGGTGTTTTAGTTTGCTAGCTGCTGGAATGCAATATACCAGAAACGGAACGGCTTCTAACAAGGGGAATTTAATGAGTTGCTAGTTTACAGTTCTAAGGCCGAGAAAATGACCCAATTAAAACAAGTCTAAAGAAATGTCCAATCAAAGGCATCCAGGGAAAGATACCTTGGTTCAAGAAGGCCGATGAAGTTCAGGGTTTCTCTCTCAAGTGAGAAGGTGCTTGGCGAACACAGTCAGGGCTTCTCTCTCAGCTGGAAGGACACATGGCGAATACAGTGTCATCTGCTAACTTTCTCTCCTGGCTTCTGGTTTCATGAAGCTCCCCGGGAGGCGTCTTCCTTCCTTATCTCCAAAGGTCACTGGCTGGTGGACTCTCTGCTTCGTAGTGTCACTCTCTCTGAATCTCTCATTCTCCAAAATGTTTCCCCTTTTATAGGACTTCAGAAACTAATCAAGACCCACCCAAACGGGTGGAGACATATCATCACCTAATCCAATTTAACAACCACTCTTGACCAAATCACATTACCCAGGCAGATGATCTCATTACAGTTTCAAACATACAGTATTGAATAGAGAGTATTCTGCCTTTATGAAATGGGATTTATATTAAAACATGGCTTTTCTTAGGGGGCATACTTCCTTTCAAACCAGCACAGAAGGGAAAAGGAGGAGAAACACTAATGGAGGAAATTATCACTGAAAATTTCTCACCTGTTATGAAAGACATATAAGTACAAATCCAAGAAGTGCAGCATACCTCAAACAGAATAGATCCAAATAGAAATACTCCAAGACACTTACTAATCAAACTGTCAGATGGCAAAGAGAAAGGGAGAATCCTGAAAGCAGCAAGAGAAAAGAAATCCATCACATGCAAGGGAAGCCCAATGAACTCTTTGGATTTCTCAGCCGAAGCCAGAACAGTTGTATGATATATTTAAGATTTTAAAACAAAAAAAAAAATGCCAACTAAGAATTTTATATCCAGTAAAACTGACCTTCAAAAATGAGGGGGGAATTAAAACATTTTCAGACAATCTCTGAGATAATTTGTGACTAAGAGACTAGCTCTGCAAGAAATTCTAAAGGGAACATTAGAGGCAGGTTGGAAAAGACAAGAGAGAGAGAGGTGTGGAGAAGACTGTAGAAATGAAGATTATCAGTAAAGGTAAAAAGAGAAGAAAAATTAGCTATGACATATGTCATGGCCAGGTTCATGTGTCAACTTGGCCAGGGGATGGTGCCTGGTTGTCTGGTTGGGCAAGTGCTGGCCTGTCTGTTGCTATAAGGACATTTCATGGGCTTAAATTATGATTATGTTGACTGCATCCACAGCTGATTGCATGTGTTAATCAGCTAAGGGGAGTGTCTTCTGCAATGCGTGATGCTTATTCTAATCACCAAAAGGCTTTTAAGGAGGATTTAGAAGAGACAGTCTACCTGCTTCAGCCAATGAGCCTCTCCTGTGGAGTTCATCCAGAACCTTCATCTGAGTTGTCAGCTTCACAGACTCCCTACAGATTTTGGACTCTTCCATTCCTATGGTTGTCCATCCCAGTCTCTCCTGAGTTTGTTGCAGACCCAGCTTCTCCTGGGTTCAGAGTTATCAGCTTGCAGCCTGCCCTACAGCCTTGGACTCTACATTCCCATAGTTATGTGAGACACTTTTATAAATTTGTATCTGCAGATATTTCCTGCTCATTCTGTTTCTCTAGAGAACCCTTCTAATACAGCATATAAAATCCAAAAAGCAAAATGGTAGCCGAAAGTACTGCCTTTACAGTAACAACACTAATTATTGGTGGATTAAACTCTCCAATCAAAAGACACAGACTGGTAGAATGGATTAAAAAAACAGGGCCCATCTATATGAGACTCATTTTAGACCCAAGGACAAAAATAGGTTGAAAGTGAAAGGGTGGGAAAATATATTTCATGCATAAAACAATCAGAAAAGAGCATACTATACCATGCTAATATCCAACAAATTAGACTTCAAATGTAAAACAATTAAAAGAGACAAAGAAGGACACTATGTATTAATAAAAGGAACAATTCGACAAGAAGACATATCATAAATATTTATGCACTGAGCCAGAGTGCTCCAAAATACATGAGGTAAATGCTGAAAACACTGAAAGGAGAAGTAGACACCTCTACCATAATAGTTGGAGACTTCAATTCCTTGCTCTCATCAATGGATGGGGATCTAGAGAGGGGGTCAATAACGAAACAGAGAATTTGAATAATATAATAAATGAACTAGACTTAACAGACATTTATAGAACATTACATCCCATAACAGCAGGATACACCTTTTTCTCAAGGGCTCAAGGATTATTCTCAAAAATAGACCATATGCTGGGTCACAAAGCAAGTCTCAATAAAGTTAAAAAAAATGAAATCATACAAAACACTTTCTCAGATCATAAAGGAATGAAGCTGGAAATCAGTAACAGGCAAAGGGTCAGAAAACTCACAAATATATGGAGGTTAAACAATACATTCTTAAACAACCAGTGGGTCAAGGAAGAAATTACCAGAGAAATCAGTAAATATCTCGAGGCAAATAAAAATGAAAACACAACATATCAAAATGGGATATATCAAAGGTAGTTCTGAGAGAGAAATCTATTGCCTTAAATACCTATATTAAAAAAGCAGAAAAAGCAAAAATCGAGGAATTAACTGTTCACTTGGAAGAACTAGAGAAAGAACAGCAAACTAATCCCAAAAGAAACAAAAGGAAAGAAATAAAAAGATTAAAACAGAAATAAATGAAATTGAGAACATAAAAACAATCGAGAAATTCAGCAAAACAAGAAGTGGTTCTTTGAGAAAATCAATAAAATTGATGAACCCTTAGCAAGGTTGACAAAAAGAAGAGAGAGGATGCAAATAAATAAAATCAGAGATGGAAGAGGAGACATAACGTCTGACCCCACGGAAATAAAGGAGGTAATGAGAGGATACTATGAGCAACTATATGCTAACAAAATAGACAACGTAGATGAAATGGAAAACTTCCTAGAAAGGCATGAACAGCCAACATTGAGAAGAAATACATGGCATCAATACTTTTATGCAATAAAGAACTTTGTCAAGAAAGTAAAAAGACACCCTATGCAATGGGAGACAATATTTGGAAACCACATATCAGATAAGGGTTTAGTATCCAGAAAATATAAAGCAATTATTCATTCAACAAAAAAAAGATAAACAACCCTATTTAAAAATGGGCAAAAGGCATGAACAGACACTTCTCAGAAGAGGAAATACAAATGGCTAAAAGATACATGAAAAGATGCTCAACTTCATTGGCTATTAGGGAAATGCAAATCAAAACCACAACGAGATATCATCTCACACCCACCAGCATGGCCAGTATCAAAAAAAGGCAGAAAACAATAAGTGCTGGAGAGAATGTGGAGAAAGAAGCACACTTATCCACTGTTGGTGGGAATGTCAAATAGTAGAACCGCTCTGGACAGCACTTCAGCAGTTGCTCAGGAAGCTTAGTATAGAATTGCCGTATGACCCAGCAATACCACTGCTGGGTATTAATTCAGAGGCCATGAGGGCAAGGATACAAATGGATTTTTGCACACATATGTTTATAGCAGCATCATTTACAATTGCCAACAACATGGAAGAATTTGAAGGCATTATGCTAAGTGAAATTAGCCAGGAACAAAGGATAAATGCTGTATGGTCTCACTAATATGAACAAATATTAATGAGTGAACTTAGAGAATTTCAGTTGAGAACACAGGTTATCAGCAGATAGAAATAGGGTAGAGATTGGGTAATTCATGCTGAAGGGATACAGATTATGCAACAGGACTGATTGTAAAAATTCAGAAATGGATAGCACAATACTACCTGATTGTAGCACAATAATGTAAGTACACTGAATGAACCTGGATGTGTGAATGATAGAGGGTGAAGGGCTGGGGGCATGTATGAAACCAGAAGGAAAGATGGACAATAAAGAATGAGATAATATAATTTAGGAATGCCTAAAATATACAATGATGGTGATAACCTGTTCTAGTTTGCTAGCTGCCAGAATGCAATATACCAGAAACAGAATGTCTTTTAAAAAAGGGAATTTAATAAGTTGCTAATTTACAGTTCTGAGGCCAAGAAAATGTCCCAATTAAAGCAAGTCTATAGAAATGTCCAATCTAAGGCATTCAGGGAAAGATACCTTGGTTCAAGAAGGCTGATGAAGTTCAGGGTTTCTCTCTCAAATGAGAAGGCACATGGTGAACACAGGCAGGGCTTCTCTCTCAGCTGGAAGGGCACATGGCAAACACGGCATCATCTGCTAGCTTTCTCTCCTGGCTTCCAGTTTTGTGAAGCTCCCTGGGAGGCGTTTTCCTTCTTAATCTCCAAAGGTCTCTGGCTGGTGGACTCTGCTTCTCATGGCTGTGTCGTTCTGCTCGGCTCTCTCTGAATCTCTTTCATTCTCCAAAATGTTTCCTCTTTTATAGGACTCCAGAAACTTATCAAGACTCACCCAAATGGGTGGAGACATGTCGTCACCTAATCCAGTTTAACAATCACTGTTGATTAAATCACATCTCCAGGGAGATTATCTGATTACAGTTTCAAACATACAGTATTGAATAGGAATTATTCTGCCTTTATGAATGGGAGTTTGATTAAAACACGGCTTTTCTAGGGTCCATATATCCTTTCAAACCAGCACATTAGCTATACAAATTTAAAAATGTTTTTGCATGAGGAAGAACAAAGGAATGCCAGGATTGCAGGGTATTGAAAATAGATGGTCATTCATACTTCAAAAATTCAACTTCTGTGTGAGACTAAAGGGAGAAATGTTTATTTGGTGCAAAATTTATATTTTGACTAGCTCATTTCTTAATTTAACCTGTATGGTCAGTTTAATTGAACACCATAAGTACATGGAACCATGAATAGGGTATGAAATTTTGTTGGTTTGTCCAGGTTGGTGTGATGCCCTGATAAATCCAAAGTGATTTGAACAGTGAATGAAGAAGTATTTGCAAAGTCCCCTTGGGAAAATAGGGAGAAAGAGGAAAAATTCAACCCCCCCATGTGGAGAATGCCTATATTCTCAAAACAACAGATACAACCAAATAATAGGCTGAGCCCACAATCTTGGTGTTTGCCCCTATGAAACATCCACACAAAGGATATGCTAAGCCTACTTAAAATTAGGCCAAAGAGTCACCCCCAGAAAACATCTTTTGTTGCTCAGATGTGGCCTCTCACTTTCTAAGCTGACACAGCAAGTGAACTCAATGCCTCTACATGGGACATGACTCCAAGGGGTGTAAACTTCCCTGGCAATGTGGGATGGTAATCCCAGGATGAGTTGGGACTCAGCATCAAGGGATTGAGAAAACCTTCTCAATCAAAAGGGGGAGGAGAGAAATGAGATGAAATAAAGTGTCAGTGACTGAGAGATTTCAAATAAAGTCGAGAGGTTATCCTGGAGGTTATTCTTATGCATTATATAGCTATCCCCTTTTTAGCTTATGGTATAGTAGAGTGGCTAGAGGGAAGTACCTGAAAATGTAGAGCTGTGCTCCAGTAGCCATGTTTCTTTAAGATAATTGTATAATGATATAGCTTTCACAATGTGACTGTGTGATTGTGAAAACCTTGTGTCTGATGCTCCTTTTATCTAGGATATGGTCAGATGAGTAAAAAATATGGATAAAAAATAAACAGTAGAACTGAGAAAAACCCTAGAATGAGCTGAGAATTAACATCAAGGGATTGAGAGAACCTTCTCGACCAAAGGGGGAAGAGTGAAATGAGACTAAGTGTCAATGGCTGAGAGATTCCAAACAGAGTTAAGAGGTTATCCTGGAGGTTATACTTATGCATTAAGTAGATATCACCTTGTTGTTCAAGATGTAGCAGAGAGGCTGGAGGGAACTGCCTGAAAATGTAGAGCTGTGTTCCAGTAGCCATGTTTCTTGATGATGATTGAACAATGATATAGCTTTCACAATGAGACTCTGTGAATGTGAAAACCTTGTGTCTGATGCTCCTTT
>PVIY010061719.1:0-11133 GCA_004026745.1 Myrmecophaga tridactyla | reverse complement strand
AACCACTTGCCAGTAGAGACAAACCACTTACTAGCTATGTAACTTTGGGTTCTGATTTTACCTTTTAGAACATCAGTTCCATCACCTGCCAAATGAGAGATTTGCCATCTGCTTTTCAGGACTATTGTATGGTATGAAATAATGTGAATAAAGTGCATTTATGGCTTACTAGATCCTCCACAAATATAATTTCTCTCTTCTTTCTCCTTTTTCTCTTGATTAACACAGTGACTTCTTAAGGTAATTATATTCTTCATTACCCAATAATTTTGTGGACATACATCATATCTCCTCTTCTAGAATTTAAGTTTCTTAAGTGCAAGAAATAAGCATCACTCATTTAGGCTATGAGTACTCACTGAACTCTTTTAATAGGCAAGCACTGTTTCAGGCTATGAGGAAAGAGCAGTGAGCAAAACCCACAAAACATTCTAGCCCTCAGGGGGCTTTTATTTTAGATGAGGGAGACAAACAAACACAAGAAAATAAGTAATCTGTACGGTAATTTGTATTAAGGAGAACATTCAGATACAGGCATGAGGAAGGAAGTGCTGGATAGAGGGAGTTTAAGAGAGGATGGTCAGGGAAAGTCTTACTCAAGTACATACACAGACATGTTTATCAATTTGCTAAAGCTGCTGGAATGCAAACTACCAGAAATGGATTGGCTTTTACAATGGAGATTTATTAGGTTACCAATTTACAGTTCTATGGCCATGAAAATGTCTAAATTAAGGCATCAACCAGAGGATATCTCCACTCAGAAAGGCCGATCAGGTCTGGTGTTTCTCTGTCACTTGGAAAGGCACGTGGTGATGTCTGCTGGCCAGTCTCTCCTAGATTGGTTTCAAAATGGCTCTCTCAGCTCCTGTGGGTCCATCTGGCTTCTGTTGGGGTGTTTTGTTTCTCTAAGCATCTGTGGGTACTCTCTTAGCTTTCCCAGGGAAAACTCTGGATTTCATCTCTCAGTTTAGCTTCTCCTGGGACATTTCTGTCTCCAAGCATCTGCGTTTTCTCCAGAATGTCTCCCTCTTAAAAGTTCCAGGAAGTGGATTAAGACCCCTCCTTAAATGGGAGGGGTCACATCTCCATGGAAACAACCAAATCAAAAGGTCCCACCCAACAGTAGGTCTTCCCCTAAAAACTAGACTGAAAGAACATGACTTTTCTTGGGTATGTAACAGTTTGAAATTAGCACAATGTCCTGTCTAGTGTGCTGGGGATTGAATGATGGCTTTGTAAAGACATGTTCAGTTTCTAAACCATGACCTGCAGGTGCAAACCCATTTAAAAATAGAATCTCTGAATATGTTTTAGTTAAAGTGAGTCAGGGTATGCATGTGAACTTTTTTGTAAATAAGCCTATTCTGAACATTATAAGCTAAAATGAGGCTAAACTGAAAGAAGGTGAGCCTTAATTCAGTATAGTGGAAGTTCTTAACAGCAAAGGAAATTGGGTGTGGATATGGATATGGAAGTAGCAGCCAGAGAAGCAGACACATATTGCCAAGTGACAGGCAGAGAGGCATTTGCAAGCCAAAATGCCAACATCTGCTATCAAGTGACTACAAGAAAGCTACAGATTTTGCAGAAAGCATGGCCTGTTGATACCTTGATGTTGGACTTATATTGGATTTCTCACTTTCAAAACTGTGAGACAATAATTCCTTGTTGTTTAAGCCACCCAGCTGATGGTATTTGCCATAGCAGCCCTGAAAAACTAAAATGTACTGCAATATATAATAAGCATTACATAATGTCGTTTAAGTGAGAAGAAATAAAATGGATGGAGAGCAAAAGAAGCAAACTTTATAAATAATGTAGATGGAATAGAGTGAAGACAGCCTTTTATAATTATGTATAATTATCTATGTTCTGCAAAATGATATAAAAACCAGGGGAAAATAGAATCAAACTTTAGTGAAAAGTATTTTTAAAGGCAGGTACATTTAAAAAGGAGCCAAAGTCCAGCAGATGTCTTCCACACAATATCTGCTATATCACTTTATGTTAATAAACACGTCCCTAGGGACTGAATTTTTTGTGGACAAAGGACTTGTCAGGGTTGATGTTTCAACTTTGAAACAGTTTCTAATATACCAGAAGGGGATCTTCGGAAAGTAGTCTAGGTTTCTTGAGAGATATTCTTAATTCAAAGAAAAATCAGGCCTAAAGAGATTTAGCTTGTATAAATATATTTTAATCCGAAACAGAGTCAAATTTCTAAGGTCTTCAATTCAGAAGAGAATTAACTATGCATATTGATTCATTTATTCTGTGTTTACTCAGTATTTACTGAGTACTTTTGGGACTATCTAGAATAAAAAGGAAAGTGAAGAGAACTAACAATAAGTATGTGTGTATATTGTACCAACATGATAGGTTATTTACCTAGGTTATTTCATTCCTTACAACAATTAAATATAGTAAGTGATAAAGATAGGTAGCTATTCACAGAAAGTTATTTTATATTCTTCTTGGGCACCCCAGTGTATGTTATTTCCAGCTTCTCTTAGAATTATGTTTGATCCTATGACTGAGTTCTAGTCAAAGGAATGACAGAAGTCACATGCACAACTTTCTAGCCCTCACCCTTTTAAAACTTTTCATGGGCTGCCCCATCCCTGTCCCTTGGTTCTGCCAGATCTTGACACCCATGGCAAACTTGGAAGCCACATACTAAAAGTGGAAAGCCTTTCATCAGGCAGCATCACTGAATGGCTGCATGGGCAAACTCTCCCACCTTTAGCAACCAGAAACACTCACATTAAACTTTATGTGGGTGAGAGATAAATATCTATTGTTAAGCCACCAGTATGTGGGGATTTATTTGTTATGCTAACTAGTGTATACCTAAAAACAAATAATACTAAATTGGTACCAGGAGCAGGGTTCTGTGGTAATTGAAGCAAAAATATATTAATGACTTCGTAGTTGGGCAATGGGTGTCAATGTAACAGAGAGTGTGGGTGAGAAAGTTGGAGAGTCTTGTTATGAAATGGTAGAAGTGCAACTTGTGATAACATCTAAGGGCTTATAACTCTAGAATAAATGAATAGAATGGGCAAGAGTGTTTGCAAGTATTGTTTATTTCACTCTGCTTATATTAATGTTGACAAGAAATAGACAAACTCAGCAAGGAAAGTAACCATTTTAAAGCAGATAGTAAAAGAGCAGAATTTGCCAGAAATTTGATTCTTCCCAGAGCACAGGTTTGAACAATGCAGCTGGTTCTGGATCCAAGAAAACAAAAAAAAAAAAAGATAGAAAGTTCTTCTAAGTAGCAAGGAATGATTAAGAATTTTCTGTTGAAAAAGTGACTCATCCTCGTGATAATTACCAGGTTAATGGCTTCCAGGTGATCTCAGTGTAGCCACATTGAGTTGAGAGAGATGTGTTTTGGGACACAAAACAAGGAAATAATGCAGGCTTGAGAGCTATGTCTAAGAAAGAACCTTGTTTTTGATATATTTGATGTGACACATGGATCTGCCTGCAAGTAAAAAGACCAGATGCTTATTGCAGTTTTAAAGGAATTATATAACCAAAAATAAACCATGACTGTTCTTTAAAAGAGCCCATGACTGTAAAACAACTGCTAAGCTCCCCAATATGTACCATCAGGAAATGGGCATACTCAAGAATGACCACTTAAGGAGTGGATATGGAGGATATCGAACAAAGAACTACCCAGTGTAGAAGTCCCATGCTCACGGAGAACAATTGACATGGAATATCCTTCTGGGAAGCATATTCCAGTCTAAGTAAGAGCTTCCCCAACTGCCAAGACAAAAATGTCTACTTTGTCAATCACTATTGTGGTCAATGATTGATTTACATCTCCAACTCTTCCCTTTGCCAAATTAGACCTTTTATCGTGATAACCCTTTCTTGCTCCACTATTAAAAGAGTATTTGAGTAAGGAGTGGCATTTTTTTTCAGTTATTGGTCCCTAGTCTATGAATAGCCATGTCTGATCATGAAGAAAAGGAGTACAATATTACCAAATGATCTTCGACTTTGATCTGGATGCAATGTTTAATGGGACTTTGCATAGCGTCATATGTATGTTCTAAATAAGGCAAGAAGGGTGCAAATGGACGTTTGGTAAAAGACATACTGTGGCTATGATTGTCATCTGTACATCGAGATCCATTTTTCCTGTTTTTCTCAGCATTAGACTAAATTCCATTTCCCAAGCTCTTCAGTCAGGTAGAACGAATGTGCGCATTTTAGCCAAAGAATGCGAAGAAGAAAATGATGTGCATCGTTACGCACTTAAGAGCCTCCCCTGTTAGATCTTCTGTGTTCTCTCCCCTTCCTTTGGCTGGATGTTAATGTCAGGGTGACCTTGGAAGCCAGGTGTTCAAGATGGTAGCACCTTGTCATCCCAGGTCCTATGTGAATATGTGGAACTGAATCTTTCTCCTCATCAGCAGTCAGGAATGCTCACCTTAGACTGTTATGTGAGCAAGTGACACATTTAAATGTTTTTAAGTTAGTAAAATTTCGTATTTATAAAGGAAGATAAAATATTATACTTTCTAGTTTTGTAGGTGTGAAATATAAATCTTGGGGGAATTAGTTTACCTAATTTGTAGAGATTGCAAATGAAGGCGTTTGGGATCCACCTCATATCTTCGCAACTCCAATATCTCCTTTCATTTCATCACACTGTCTTTTGGCAGTTGAAGATACAGTATCAGACATCAAAATAGATCTTTTGCTGTCAAGATAAACTAACCAAATGTTTCTTAGCTTCTAATATTAATTAGATTTGTTTTTGCCCAAGTTTAGGTCATGGATTTTCTTCCAGGTAGCATGGCTGAAAAATATATATATTTTTTTCTTTGACTATCTAAGGAAGTAGTCAGGGTTTAGTGTGAAGAAACAGAATCTGGCTGTGCCTGGCAAGCTAATGAAAGGGCCCTTCCTTCCCAGCTGCTGATTTTACAGGGATTTTTTAGGTAAATGAAAAGTATAAGCCATTTGATCCTAAAAGTTTTTCTGCAGAAAGGCAAGATCAGGTCCTTTCTTTGTGATAAATCTTACCTTGATTAAATTGGCTTCTTTTCTGAGTGAGTTTCCAAAGTGCTGAGTTAGAAAAAAAAGGTTTTAATAGGGTCCTAGATTTTAAAGCCATGGGCAACACAGGCTGTGTCTTTTATGATGTGTAATGAATAAAAGAACCCAAATCGCTGCTTTTTAAAGTCATCTGTCTGAGAATTATAATAATTTCCCATTTATTCCACCCTCTCTTTCTTTCATTTTATATGTCCTCAATGTTGCTTGCTTTAAAGGGCGCATATGAGAGAAGCAGAAACTCTGATTTTCCAAGGATATCACCCTGGCTGCAAGGACCTGCTCTCTCCTCTGGGCAGATCCTCTTGCACCACCTCCATATGCTCTTGCCATTTGAGAAGCAGCTGTATCTGTCCTATCTCCCCATCTTCTCATCCATGCAATCGTCATCCCTTTCCATTCTCCAACCTGCTCTATCCTCATCTAGGCCCCTTCTTTCTACTTACACTATTGCACTTTCTGTGCCTTCTCTTGATCATTCTAAAAAGAAACCCCACAGTGATGAGGAACTCAAACTCTTCCCTAATCAGAGCAAGTTACCTGATTCTTGTGTACAAAATGATAAAACAAACAAACAAACAAAATACAGAAGTCCTTTCCCTTAGCATGGTGATAGGTGCTGCTGTTTGAAAGCATACGGCATCCTCAGGGGCTTCTCATAGACTAATGTTCCCTTTCAGCAGATGAATAGTCTCTGACATGACCTCAAGCTGCAGATCATTTTTATTCCTCCTTCTTAGGGTCTGAGAGCCCACATACAATGATCTGAACGAACAAGCCCTAAATTATCTCCCAGCAAAGGAATATTGTCTATGCTAAAAGGAGAGAGAGACAAGGCTGCTGTGTCTCCCCTCTGAGCTTCCTTGCCACAGAGACACAGCAGAGGCCAGGGAACCCAAGGTAAGCAGAATATTTCCATAAAAGTGTTTTATTTTAATCGCTCAACAGCTCCAAGCCAAAGAATCATCCCCGAGCTGAGGAAGAAGTGCCTGCAGAGATTCATCAAGACCACTTCATCCAGTGATTGCAAAGGGACGAGGGAAATGACTGCAGGGGACATCCAGCTGCTGCGCAGTTAACTGGAAAGCTACATGGTCAAATAGAGCCACGCAGGAGGTTCTTATGTGGACAAATCATTGCCTCCTTGAAACCTAGGCAACCTGGAACAGGGCTTCAGGACATCAAATTCTCTGTTCTCCAGTCCTCAACGGGTACTCTTATACAATTTAGACTAAAAAACCACAGAGTATTACTAAATTGTCCAAATTGTTCAGGATTTGTCTACCTTACCGAGGACATATTTACTGAACACACACTGCATGTGAAACCTCATCTTGTTGTGTCAAAGCAAACAGGTCCCAATCAGAACTAGTGAGGTTGTAAATGGATCAACTTCCTTAGACGCATCATGGGCACACACGCACACACACTCACCATGCACACACGTCCAAACTGCAGATCCATTCATTCAAATTGAAGTAATGCCAGGTGGGTAGGTGTGAAGAACAAAGTTCCTCCTTTAAATGATGTATATTTTAACGAGAATCTCTAGCACAAACGCACATACTGGAGACTTGGAAAGCTAATTCTTTCTCTTCTCTACTCCCATAAAAATCTTGCTTATGTGTTGATTGTAGGTTGTTTTTATTTTTTTAACCCACATTGTAATTCCTTTACCTACTCCCACTACACTGAGAATCTTGAGGGAAACAAGCAAGGCTTTCTCTGTTTACACAACCAGGGTTCAGCGCAGTGTTTGGCAGATGATATGTGTTTAATAAATATTTGGGAAGGAAATAATCTATGAATTAATGGGATTGCATCTCATTTTTTTAAGAAAGTGCAGGGAAAACTCTATGCAGAGCATTGCAAAATTCAAGTAATTGTCTATTTGGTAAAAATTACTTTACTGAATTTTTATAAGCAAGCAGTCATAAAACATGTACAAAGTTTAGGGGAGTGAAGAGATATGATTCAATTCAGTCAGTCTCCTGTCTTTAAGTAAATTTTTCTGATTTTCAAGTGATGTTTGGCAAACAGATATTGGTTGTATCTACTAAGACCAATGGAGTAGAATGACAACATCCAGACTGTATTTGACTTGTTATTAGAACTTAGCATCTCTGGGACTCTATGAAGAGATAATAAATAGGCCTTATTCTGAATATTCTAAACATCACTTTGCCTAAAATGTACCTCCATTTTTAGGTCTCGCTCTGAATTCAGGAAAAACTACCAATCTTGTTTCAGAAATGTCTAAATGGAAATAACTAAGGAATGCAAACAGTTTAGTAACACTATGAATTTTCTTTTGCCATATCTTTCCTCAAGTTCTTTATAGTTCTTGTTCCTCTTTAATTATTTTTAAAACTACAATCCACGTGACTTCAAATAAACAATTGTTGAATATTGAAGAGAGACATTTTAGATATGACCCATTTCATTCAGCAGCAATAAGGTTATAAAGCTACTTTTCTGTTACCCACCTAACTATCTATATTAATTAATATGTACAAAGAGCAATGAGTTCCTTGTAGAGAATAGCCCTACATATTCACAAAAGGTGATTGTCATCAATTGCCATTTAGTAATTAGATGTCACCAGTCCCATTATCATAGCCATGGAATTGATAGTGCTTGAACTATAATGTCTGACTGTGAAGTCTTGTCAAATGTGGATAGCAAATGTCTTTCAATGTCATACCCTCTTCTGAATACGGAGAATGACAACTTAATGCTGCCTTCTGGGCAATTTTGAGTTAATAATGAGGCAAATGGCTCTCAAACAGCTTCCAACAATAACCCCTTATTGGATTACCAGACAATGAATTAATGGCCACAGAGAGACAGCCTGATCATATCTTAATTAAGCAAGGGCAGTTGAGAGACTTCTGTAACTCTCTTTAATTGTGTTTTCATAGCTCCCATGAGCTGTCCTTCACCTGGGCCAGAGATTTGCCCAATTTTGGAATGCTAAATAGCGATACCCTTTAAATCATTACAAATAGCTCTGAATGTGCCTGGGTCTTTTAAACCATAAGGAACTATTGCACTACTTGTTAATAATGCCATCACACACTTTCTTAAGTTTCAGTCTCAGTTATAGCGTTTCCTAAGACCGAAAAACTAGACAGTCTTACCCTCTTCTATTCTCCAGGTAGACAGCTGGATTTAGCACCGAGTAAGAAGACTAGGGCATGGCAGGTATAATTACACTCTGCAGTTTGACTGGTTAACCTTGATTTTCTGTGTTTCAATGGACAGTATCCATAGAACATGATTGTCATCTGCCCAGAGACATTCAGAAATACTAAACAGAAAATATCTGAAAAGCTCCTTAATTTCACAGATTTGAAAGTCTGAAGTCTAGGGCAGGCCATGGTGGCTCAGCAGACAGAGTTCTCTCCTGCCATGCCAGAGATCCAGGTTCGATTCCTGGTGCCTGCCCATGCAAAAAAAAAAAAGTCAGAAGTCTGGTTCCTAACTATGCATCTGACTGTGAGGTCAGGAACAAATTTTTAACTAGCTCTCTGAGCCTCAGTATCCCCCTTTGAAAAATGAGGGAATTAGACCAGAACCCTGACTATATTAGCATTTTCTAAATTGCATTCTGGGGGACTTGTTAATAAGTGTTCCTGATGAAAGAGTTCCCTGGTCAGGTACACTTAAGTATGCAGGTGAAAAAGTAGGTCACACATACGCTAATGTATTTAAAAACCATAGGTTTACTCACAACCTTTCAGGGTGAATATGCACTGCAATTTTCAAGCTCTGGTTCATATAAGCAGAAACTAACAAACATTAAGGAAAAATTTTCTTTGGTAGAGTATTCATAGACCCCAGTTTAGGAACTTATACCAGGTAAAATGGATTTGGAATCCTGTTCCATGGAGCCTTGTGGTTTTGTGGTAGGGGCTCCCAGGGCAGACACAAGCAGTGAGGGAGGAATCCCACAGTTCTTCAGCAATTTATCCACAGCAGGTCTACTTTTTGTCCCATTGTTTAGCTGGCTTGTTTTAATTTACTAATATTGGAAAGGTTTACTCAGGAAAACAGGTACTATGAACAAAATAATTTGAAAACTGCTGGACTAGATGATCTAAAGTCACCTTCATTTCTAACATTCTGTGCATCTACTATTCTGAAGAAAAATATACAATAAGATAAAAATATTCAAATCATCAGCTTCTTTTGGATTTCTAGATTTAATTTGTGATAGTCTTGTTCCAAGTTTTATAGGTTCTGTATCTCAGCCTCTATCATGTCCCTCCCATTGCCAATTCATACTTCACATTCAAAAGTATGAACCATACTTTTAGTTTTTCTTTTTTCATTATGGTAATATAATACATTTACATCAATATTTTAGCCATTTTTAAGTATACAACTCAATGGCATTAATTTCATCATCATTATTGTGCTATCTTTTCTACAATCCTTTACCAACTTTTTCATCATCTGAAGCTGAAACTCTAAGCCTATTAAATAATAACTCCCCATACACCCCCTCCCAGTTACTAATTCACTTTCTATCTCTATGAATTTGTTTATTCTATATATTTCATATATGTGGAACCATACAATATCTTCCTTCTTGTTGTCTGGCTTATTTCACTCAACATGAAATCTTCAAGGTTCATCCACGCAGTAGCATGTATCAGAAAGTCATTCCTTTTTATGGCTGAATAATATTTCATTGTACAGATATGCCACATTTGCTTATCCATTCATCTGTGGATGGACACTTAGGTTTGTTTATACTTTTTGGTTATTGTGAATAATGCTGTTATGAACTTTGCTGTACAAATATCTGTTCAAGTCTCTGTACTGAATTCTTTAGGGTATATATCTAAAAGTGGAATAGCTGTGTTATATAGCAATTTTATGTTTAACTTACTGAGGAACCATCAAACTTTTACACGACAGCTTATACCATTTTAGATTTCCAACAGTAATGCAGTAGAGTTCCAGTTCCTCCACATCCTCACCAACACTTGTTATCTTCTGTTTTTGTTGTTGTTTGTTTGTTTTAAATAGTCATCTTAGTGGGTATGAAATGGTATCTCACTTTGGTTTGATTTGCATTTCCTTAATGACTGATAAAATTGAGCATCTTTTCACATGCTTATTGATGATTTGTATATCTTCTTTGGAGAGCTGTCTATTAAACTCATTTGTCCATTTTTTAACTGAGTTGTTTGTCTTTTTGCTGGGGATTTCTTTATATATTCTGAAGATTTAGCCCTTATCAGATATATGGTTTTCAAACATTTTCTCCCATTCTGCAGGTTGTCTTCTCTCTTTCTTGATAATGTCATTTGACACAAAAATGATTTAAATTTTGATGATTTCTAACCTATATATATATTTTCTCTTTTGCTGCTCATGCTTTTGCTGTCATATTGAAAAATCCATTGTTGAACACAAGCTCCTGAACTTTTTCTGCCATGTTCTCTTCTAAGGATTTTATGGCTTTGCTCCTATAAATAGGACATTATTCCATTTTGAGTTGATTTTTGTATCTGGTATGTACAGCTTTATTTCTGAAGCAGCATTTTTAGCTCAACCACATAAACAATGTGAGTTTTCACCCTTATTGTTTCAGAAGTTATGGCTAAGTGTATCCCTTTCGCCTTCTTCCCTCCCTTCCTCTTGACCACAGAGAGCCTTCAGGAAGGAATTCTATGTGGACGTAACTCCAGCGGCATCGTTGACTGTCTGTCCTGGCTTTGTAATTAATCTTAGCAACATTCTCTTCTCTTTAACTCATGATTGATTTTTCTCCATAAATTATTTTGGGCTGTTCTTCCATATCAGAGGACACATAAAAAGTAATTGCACTGTTAATAGCTCCCTGATAATGGGAGCTATTTCCCCTTTATTTTCCTGAAAGTGATTCACATTACATTGGGTTATAAAGGTTCCTTGTTCAGATCTTGATTGAACATCAGATTTTCATCATATTTAGTTAAAAGACACAAAATCTGCTCTTTTGACTTTATTTTATGATCCCAGTCCTTCTTAGCTATATTCAAGCCATCCTTTAGCCAC
>PVIY010061718.1:0-11135 GCA_004026745.1 Myrmecophaga tridactyla | reverse complement strand
TGTATTGTATGTATTTTATGCATGATTTTTCGGTAAGCCTACAACTTCTCTAATTAAAAAAAATCTGTTTGGAAGGGAAAAAAAAGGAAGTATTTGCAAAATCCCCTTAGGGGAATGGAGAGAGAGGAGGAAATATTCAACTTTTCCATTTGGAGAATTCCTGATATTCTAGCAAGCAGTGGGGACAATCAAATCAATAGGCTGAGCCCTCAATCTTGGGGTTTGCCCTTATGAAATTTATTCCCACAAAGGAGAAGCTAAGCCTACTTATATTTATGCTGAGTCACCCTCAGAGAGCCTCTTTTGTTGCGCAGATGTGGCCATTCTCTGTAAGCCAACTTGGCAGGTGAACTCACTGCCCTCTCCTCTATGTGGGACATGACTTACAGAGGTGTAAATCTCCCTGACAACATGGGGTAGAACTCCTGGAATGAGCCAGGACCTGATATCATAGGATTGACAAAGCATTCTTCACCAAAAGGGGGAAGAGAGAAATGAGACAAAATAAAGCTTCAGTAGCTAAGAGACTTCAAACAGAGTCAAGAGATTATCCTGGAGGTTATTCTTATGCAGTATATAGATATCCCTTTTTAGCTTATGGTATATTGGAGTGGCTGGAGGGAATACCTGAAACTGTTGAGCTGTGTTCCAGTAGCCTTGATTCTTGAAGACGACTATATAATGATATAGCTTTTACAATGTGATTGTGAAAACCTTGTGTCTGATACTGCTTTTATCCAGGGTATGGACAGATGTGTAAAAAAATATGGGGTGCATGGGTTGTTCAGTGACAGAATGCTCGCCTTCCATGTGGGAGACTGGGGTTCGATTCCCTGACAATGTACCATCACTCCCCGCCCAAAATAAATGGATAAAAATAAATAAATAAGCAATGGGGGGATAAGGGTAAAATGGGTAGATTGAAATACTAGTGGTCAATGAGAGGGAGGGGTAAGAGGGATGGGATATTTGAGTTTTCTCTTTTTTGTTTTTATTTCTTTTTCTGGAGTGATGTAAATCCTAAAAATGATCATGGTGATGAATACACAGCTATGTGGTGATATTGTGAGCCACTGATTGCACACCATATATGGACTGTACGTGTGTGAAGATATCTCAATAAAAATATTTTTAAAAAAGATAAACTCTGAGTTTGGGAGAGGCAGTGTGGTAGTGAGATTAAGGGGTATTAAAGTGTGTCGAAGCACACAAACAGCTCTGTGGTAGGGAAGAGATCAGGAGAGGAAAAATTCTCAGGTTTCTCAGTTTTGCCTGGGGCAGGTAAGGTTACTAGCTATGGCAGCTTTCTTTTTTTCTTTTTTTCCCCCTCAATAGTCATATTAAGTAAAGCTTCAAAAATAATTAATATGTGCCTTCCTTCTACTGGCTGCAAAAATGCTGCACTAGGGATGCATAGAAAAAAGGATTATAGTGAGCCAGTCTCTCTATTATCAAATTTCATATTCTTCCATTCAAGATAAGGCCAGATGTCTTTGCTTTAAGAGTTTTATGTAATTAGAGCCTGGCTCAAGGTGTCAATTTAAGGAAGCAGGACAAATATCAAGTTATTCAAGTACTATTTTATACTGCAAGAATCTGAAAGATAGTATCTGTCCATTTTATGGGGAACAAAAAACAGATACCATTTCACTAATCCTGCTTTCTTTCTTAATATAAAATCATACAATTTTGTTTCTATAATCATCACATCTCTTATCTTCTAATTTAGCTTTTTTATTAATGTAGATTTTTAAATTGTCGTTAGGAAGATAAATGAGAATGACTGAGGAACATAAATATAAGTTAATTGGAGGTTGTGTTGGTTTGAAAGGATGTATGGACCCTAGAAAAGCCACCTTTTTATCAAAATCCCATTTTGTAAAGGCAGAATAATTCCTATTCAATACCGTATGTTTGAAACTGTAATCAGATCATCTCCCTGAAGATGTGATTTAATCAAGAGTGGTTGTTAAGCTGGATTAGGTGATGACATGTCTCCACCCATTTGAGTGGGACTTGATAAGTTTCTGGACCATAAAAGAGGAAACATTTTGGAGAATGTTGGAGATTTGGAGAGAGCAGAGAATGCTGCAGCACCATGAAGCAGAGAGTCCATGAGCCAGCGACCTTGGGAGATGAGGAAGGGAAATGCCCCCTGTGGAGCTTCATGAAACAGGAAGCCAGGAGAGAAAGCTAGCAGATGACACTATGCTTGCCATGTGCCCTTCCAGCTGAGAGAGAAACCCTGACTGTGTTCGCCATGTGCCTTCTCACTTGAGAGAGAAAGCCTGAACTTCACCGGCCTTCTTGAACCAAGGTATCTTTCCCTGGATACTTTAGATTGGACATTTCTATAGACTTGCTTTAATTGGGACATTTTCTTGGCCTTAGAACTCTAAACTAGCAATTTATTAAATTCCCCTTGTTAAAAGCCATTTTGTTTCTGGTATTTTGCATTCTGGCAGCTAGCAAGCTAGGACAGAAGTTAAATTCATTTTAGGTCTGGGGATAATTGGGCTATAGATAAAACCTTATCAAAGCAAACAGAATAAAAATAAGATTAGAGAGAAAATGGCCTAAAATTTATATTCTTTATTGTTAGAAAAAATATGCATCTTAAATCTTAAGTGAATCCTAGTTGGCTTTGGAATAAGAGGCAGCCTATTAATTTGGAGTATGGTTATTCAAAGAATATATGATGATGTCATTTTTATTTCAGGGAAAGAAAAGAAGGTAAATTTCACAAAGGGTAGAAGTTTTGGAAAGTAGGAAGGAGAAAAGGAGATACTCATTTCTTCTCTGCTTTAAGAAAAATAAGACAATCCCTAGAGCCTGGAACAGAGGAAACACTACTCCTAGTTCTGAGTAGGAAGTGGTCAGATCTTTCTCAATTTGATGTTAGGATGGCAAGGATGTAGCATAGCCTAGCAGAGAGATGACACTGTGGCCGCAGTCCCTGGCATTGTGCTTCATTTCCAGTCTCATCACTTACTAGCTGGGTGACTTTGGGCAAATTATCATCTGTATTTTATATATTGGCTAGCATTCATCTGCAAGCAACAGAAAAACCCATACAAACAGAGATTTAAATGAGATGGAGATTTATTTCTCTATGACATAAAGGGAACCCAGAGGCAGCAGTCGGGGGTTGACATGGCAGTTACGCAGTCATCAGGGACCTTGGCTCTTTCTATATTGTTAGTCCAATGTTGTTAGTGTGTAACCTTGTACACTAAGAGAGTTGCATGAGTTCCAGCGATTACATCTACATTCTCATAGACTGGGGAAAGGGGCAAAGGGTAAAGGCCAATTACCTTTTAAGGAGATATCCAGAATCTGCCATAAAATGCTTATGTTTACATAACATTGGCTAGATTTTAGTTTGGTTGTGCTCACCAACCAAATGGGAAAATGAACCTGAGAAATGCAAATGTTTATTTTTGGCAACTTGTACCCAGTTAATAGTTGGGTTAAGGAAAAAGAGGAGAATGGAGATATGAGTGGCAACTGCAGCTAAGCATAAATTTCCTTATGTATAAAATGATGATCAAAATTGTGAGATACACAGTGTACATCAGATAACATAGGTGAAGTTTCTGGCACATTGGGCATGGCCAACAACTATTAGCAGTAATCTGTGGAATATAAATAGTCAAAAATGCAAATTGTCCCCCAATATTCATTTCCCCCTTCTCCCTTTTAGTTATACAACTCTCTGAATTTGGCTGGGCTTATCGCTGTCCAGCTAAAGACAACATTTTTCATTTTCCCTTGCATGGGACTAAATAATGGTTAATGGAATCTGAGAACTGATGTGTACAACTTGACGGTTATATACTCAGGATACTGCTTGCTCTCTAATTTCTCCTTCCCTGTCCTGCAGGCCAAAATATGGATATGGTAGTGATGGAGCCAGCCTTGACCATGTGGATGAGAACAACCCCTGGAAAAAACAACAAAATAGAAAGAACCCAGGCTTCTAGCTGACCCTGAAGATCTGTGCCACTCAAACTCATCGGTTTGTCTTCCAACTCTGACCTTTCATCAGGAAGTCATCAATTTTCTGTATTATGTAAGCTGCTGCAACTCTGCTCACTGTTAAATATCCAAAGTATTATTTAGGAGGATAATCCTTTATATAGGTGTATGTATTAGTCAGGATTCTTAATTGCAAACAAGAGAAACCATTTCTTGCTAATAACGCAGGAAAGGTATTCATTAAAAGAACATTGGATGAGTCTACTAACTAATCAGCAAGAAAAAGACAACCCAATTTTAAAATTGGCAAAGAACTTGAATAGACATTTCTCCAAAGAAGATATACAGATGGACAAAAAGCACATGAAAAGATGCTAAACTTCATCGGGTTTTAGGGAAATACAAATCAAAAACATAATGAAATAGTTCTTCACACCTATTAGGATGGCTATAATAATATTAAAAAAAGGAAAATAACAAATGTTAGTGAGATTGCAGAGAAATTTGAACCCTCATACATTGTGAGAATGTAAAATGGTGCAGTTGCTGCGGAAAACAGTTTGGCAGTTCCTCAAAAAATTATACATAGAATTGCTAGATGACTTAGCAGTTCCATCCTATACGCAAAGGAATTGAAAGCAGGGACAGGGACAGATGTTTGTATACCGATGTTCATAGCTGCGTTATTCACAATAGTTAAAATGTGGAAACAACCCAAGTGTCAATCAACAGATGAATGAATAAACAAAATGTTATATATATGTGGAATATTCAATGGAATATTATTCAACCATAAAAAAATGAATGAAATTTGAGACATACTACAACATGGATGAACTTTGAAAACATTATGCTTCATGAAAGAAGCCAGACACAAAAGGGCACATATTGTATGATTCCACATATAAAAATATCCAGAATAGGTAAATACATAAAGACAAAATGCAGATTACTGGTTGCCTGGTGTTAGGAAAAAATGTGTTGGAACTGCTTAATGAGTACAGAATTTTATTCTGGAGTGATGAAAATGTTTTGGAACTAGCTAGACGTTATATGTGTACGTCATTCTGAATACAACATTTTTGAACAGTGCCACTGAATTGTTCACTTTGAAATGGTTAATTTTATGTTAGGTGAGTTTCACCTCAGTTGAATTGAAAAAAAAAAAGGATATTGGACACCTTGCTTATTTTCCAGAGGGGGTCAGAGAACCATGTTAGAGGCTTCATAACCATAAACAATGCCCAGTATCACTGCACAGTGCAGGTTCCACGAAAATTCCACAGTTGGACACAGACACTGCAGCTGGGTTGCCAGTGCCACCGACTCTGGGTGGACACTGACAACCACCCCTGGAACTGTTACTAGAGTGGCTTCCCCTGTCACTGCCCCTCTCCAAAGTAGACTGCATGGTGCCTGCTAGCTCATGTACAAGCTTGAATTCAAAACCTGGGTTGGGCACTTGTGATGGGGGGAACCTAGGACATGGCTCACATCCTACTTACCAGGGAGCATGGGGAAGCAAATTTTGGCATTTTCAGCTTTTCAAGTGGGTGGTAAACTTTGCCTTATCTGGTGGGAGTTTCCTGAACATAGGTTTTCAATGTTAGGTGGCCAAAAAAGAATAGCAGATGTCCACTCTACCGGGGCATACCTCAACCTGGTCATCTCCAAACATCAGAGCTTCATTACAGGACTGAGGCAAAATCTTTCTATGGCTTTAAGTTTGTTATTCAGAGAAGTGGGTGATAGTGAGAAAAATGACTTTTATTGAGGACATTCTATAAGCACTTAGCTAGACACTGGATAGTTAGTAATGACTGTGACACCATCCTTATCTTCTAAAGCCCAGAAGTGAATGGCTGAGGCAAAACTTACATAGGTGACTAAAAAAAAAAAAAACTATACCTAATTTTTTTTTATTGTGCTAACATATATACAACACAATTTGTATCATTCATGTGTACAATTCAGTGATATTAATACATTCACAATATTGTGCTACCACTTCTACCGACCATTGCCAAAACTTTGATTACCACAAACAGAAACCCTGTAGACATCAAGCAATAACTCCCCATTTCCCTTCTTTTCCCTCCAGCCCCTGGTAATCTTAATCTACATTCTATCTATGAATTTGTATAGCCTAGACATTTCATATAAATGGAATCATACAATATTTGTCCTCTTGTGCCTGGCTTATTTCATTCAACATGGTATCTTCAAGGTTCATCCATGTTATAGCGTGTATCACAACTTCATTCTTTTTTATGGTTGGATAATATTCCATTGTATGCAAATACTTATATAGGTTTTTATTTTTTATTTTTATTTTATTTTATTTTTTTTACATGGGCAGGTACTGGGAACCAAACCCAGGTCTCTGGCATGGCAGGTGAGAACTCTGCCACTGAGCCACCGTGGCTGCCCTACTTATATAATTTTAAAAGGAAAAATAGCTCGTTCTTTTTTCAAAAATATATTTTGCCTCTAATTTTCCAATTTTAAAAGTGATACATATTCATTGTAAAATAATGCAAATAATAGAGAAATGTATGAAGAAGTAAGAAAAAGCCACTCTAAATTCCACCACCCAGAAAGAACCCTAATTTTGCTATTTTAGTGACAATTATTTCAGACATTTCTTTTTTACAATATACCGACATAGATAATTTTACATAAATGAGATTAAATGATTGTGATTCATTCAACATGTAAATTATAATTTTAGAATTCCCACTAAGGTAAAAACATGACTGTAATACAAACATACAGTGAGCACGTACTAAAAATGCCTTGAACTTATTAGTAAGGGAACCGGTAGGATAGTTATGCTGGTTCAAAGGAGCATAGGAGAGACCTGAGTACCTATAGTCCATGAAAAAAATAATATGAAATGATGTCCTAGGTGAGGTGCAAAACTGGTTAACCATTGTTAAGACTTGATCACCCACAAACAAACTCTGTATACCTGAAGCAAGAACGCCCCAATAAAATTGTAACTTTTGGGAAAATCTTTTCTCCTGGACAGGAATTGTTTGCAACTTACCAAAATTTTACAAGCTATCTTTGTAGAGTCTGAGGGCCATTCATTACTAAACATTAATTCAAAATAAAGTTACAGAGAGCCTGATGCCTCTATGATAGTGAAACAGTGCTGCAGTTGAATAAGAAAAATTATAATGCATGCAACATCACACTGCCACTGCCAAACAACCTAAAATATAATTAAACACAGTGGAACAAATGATCCTGTTAGGGTGTAGAAGGCTCTGCATCGATGAACAATTGATGAGGTTATAAGCAAAAGGTTGTTTGCAGGTGCTCATAACTATCAGCACCAGCAACTGAGGCAGGTCCCCTTTGTTGCCATATGGAGCACTTTTCAAAACATCTATGTGAGATTCTGATATTATACTAAATGCACTTACAATATAACTAAGACTGCTCCTGAAAAGTGTTTGGGAATATAAATAGGATTCTTTTCCTATATAAACAATGTCTGGAAAATGTGTTGAGAAATATGTATGTTCTATGAAGTTTGGATAGTTAAGACCAAGAGGCAGTCTACCAGGAAAAGAGAGGAGACATTTTTGCAAGTTATCTTTTTTTTACCATATTCTGAAAATTCTTCCTTCCACTCCTATGTTCTCCAACAGACTATTTCTCTTCCCTAGAGGCAGACACGGTTATCTGTTTCTCATATATCACTTCAGAGATATTCTCTGCATATACAAGTAAATATTTACCTAAAGGATGTGAATGTAATACTTGCTATAGTCTGTTAGTGTTGGACGCCTCTAGTACCCTCACCTGCACACTTAACATGCTAAGGCACCTCCATAGAGCATGCAAACAAGGTGAGTTTCCAAACTAATTTTGTGATCTTGTCTTATTTCCCACTTTAAGGTGATTCAAACAAAGGCTAAGAATTCATTAGGAATCATTGGGGTAATGTGCATAAAGCTGATATGGAGAGAAAAAGTTTGTTAATGCCCTGTGCAGTTCCCCACCCCCCTGCTCCGCAGGGAGGAAAAAAGGGGATGTTCTCTTCTACTGGGACAAAGAAGTCCTCAATAAAACCACTCACAAAGCTGGAGCCACACATCCTCTGGAGCGTGGGGCACAGGAATTGCTGTCTGACCACCGGAGGTTGTCTGAGTGATGGCTGGCTGGGGGCTTGGCTGGGGACTTAGCAGACAAGGAGGTCTCCATTGCAAGGTAAAAGCTGAGCTTCCTTCTACCACAGGTACCAGTGTGCTGCTTCTTGGTCGTTAGATGTGGCCCTCGCAGAAAAAAGCTGTCTGTACGTTGTCCTGGAACACTCTCCAGTAACACCTGGAGAAGTGAAGGGACTCTTCAGAGGGGTCTTCCAAGGGGAGCCCTGGGACTGAGGGAAGTGTAAACCTAAGCCTGGAGGGGTCTCCTAGGAATCTGCAAAGGCGCCCTGGGAGAGGAGGGATGTAGTCCCCAAGCAGCCACCAAAGCCAGGTAGAACTGTACTTAGTCATGTAAAAGCATTTGTGCCCTTTGCCTCTCTTGTTCCAACCCTAGGGGCAAAGTCCCAGATAGTGAGAGTGGGGAGGACAAGTGAGAAAGGAAACAAGTGGACTATCTTCTCTTTCCTCACTGAGGAAGCTTGAATTTCCATCAGAAGCAGAAAATAATAGGCTCACAGAGTCGATTTGAAAGGGCAGTGGGAGAAAGAATGCTGGTATCTAATATTTCCAGCCCATTCGATCTATGAGTCATTTCTGCGGATCAGTGAGCTGCTGTCACACTCAGCAGGCTGCTGTACTTACCTTCTCCATGGGAAGGACAGGCAGAGAAATTCTTGGTTTTCCATTGCCAAAAGCTGGCTCCCCAGATGTCACCAATATAAACTGATGATAAGCCACAGCTGCCCTTATTGCTTACAGCTGCAAGAGATAATACCATCTCAATAGAACTTTGGCAGTCTTAGAGTTGGGCAGGCAAGGGTAAAATTTACTGAGAATTGGAAATTTAGTTTAAGGCCAGTCTTTCAGTGTGGAGTTTTGGTCTGGATTAGGTAAGGATCATGAGATAAACAGTTAAGGATTGGCCAAAATGGCAAAGCGAGGATTTGGTGGGTGGAGTGGGGGTGCGGCAAAGAATGAAAAGATCCTAGGGTATACACTGTCTGCCGAGACTATTGAAGAAGGAATGCGTCTCTCAGGTAGTTCCTCAATGAAGAATGAAGAATTTGCTTGGACAAGAGTATCCAGGAACATTTTTAAGAGCCAAAAAAAAAAAAAAAAAAAAAAAAAAAGAAAGGAGTATCCAGTAACAGTAGTTACACTAAGGAAAAAAGCAGAATAGTAAAGTCATGTTAATGTAGACAGAAAGCTGTGTGTGTTTGGGGTGGGGCTGGGGCTGTAGGTAGTTTCACTTCTCAATATAGTTACGTTATTTAATCCTCTTCCCCTTTTGCTCTCCATAATATTGTGGATCAGTGAGCTCTACCCTGCTGGCCAGTACCATATTTACCAGGTAGGGAGCTGACAGTGGATGAAAGTTGTTGCTTTTTATCTCAGTGTGATGGGCAGGCATCCAAATTCTTGGTTCTTCACCCAGGAAATAGGTCTGGATCAGGCATTACAAGGAGCTCAGGATAGAAGAGAACAAAGAGATCTGGCACCTGTCACGAAGGCGTGAGAGGAGAGAGGGAGGCTGATTAGGTGAAGCCAGTGAGAGCAAGAGAAGCCTTAATCTTTGAAGCTTGTGTCCAGCTGGGAATGGTGTCTCTGCTTGCCCTGGCATCCAGGTTATGTTTGTTTATCTCTCCTATTTGTCTCTAGAGTCAGCAGGCGGCTGGCATCTGCCATGTGGGAGATTAGCACAGTGCAGCAAAAAGAACCCCAGACACATCTACATAATGTTCATCACAGTGCAAATCAACAGTTTCTTTCTGCTGGGCATTTTAGCCAGATATGGCAAAAGTCTTAAAATGTTTATACCTGCCTAAAGAGTTCGGATCAGATTCAGCTTCAAATAACAAAGACCCAAAATGACAACGATTGAAACAAAAGTATGTGGTCCAGGGCTGGTATGTGTCTGCGCTCCAAGACTCAGGCTCCTTCCAGCTCATTCATGGACCAAGAAGAGAGAATTGACCTTCCAAGTAGCAGGATGTAGGATCCTTTTTCTATGTCTTGTATGTGTGATAAGATAAGTAATTGCAACTTGAAAGCAGATTTGGCGCGACTACAGTTGGAATGCTCAATACAATGTATTCACATTTAACTGCAAGCTGCCAACACAATCAATACGCAATCACCAGGTCAGGGACACACAGCTTAAAGGTGAAAGGTACCAGAGTCTCTAAAGTCCACTGGCTCAAGGGCTGACACACGGCAGGGGGGACCAGGAGCCTCTATAACTCAGTGTCAGCGGAGGCAGGAGGCACCGGGCTCCAGGCGTCGGAGCCCGGCGTTAGCGCTAGTGGGTGTCAATCAGCCTCACTGAGGCTCACTGCAGTGGGATCTGCACTGGGATTTCATGCCTCAGAGGCCTGGCTGTTAATGTCCTTGTTGACTGAGGGAAGCACCAAGCAGGCATGACTGGTTATTCCTTATCACACCAACATGTTGTTTGCAATTTGTTTACATTCTAACTGTGGTCAACAGGTTTATGGTATTTTGGGGGGGATTCAAGATCATTAATTTCATTCCAGTACACAACACTTTAAGGAAGGATTCTAGAAACTACCACGTGTGGGTTTTGTGATGTAGTCACATGGCAACACTTAGCTGCAAGGGAGATTAGAAAATGCAGTTTATTTTGGGTGGCCAAAATTTTTGGAAGAAGGGAGAAAGATTATTGGGGGACAGTTAAACTGTGCCTTGCTTATTTCACTTAATATATCTTGGAGATAGCTTAATATTGGTACTTTAAAAAGTTCTTATTTTTATTCAATTAATTTTTTGTTTCCATTGTTTGGAAGTACCACAAGGTGTTTAGCCAGTGTCTTTTTGATGGATATTTAGTTAACCCAAACTTGCATTATTACAAACAATTCTGTATTGAGTAACCTTGTACATCATTAGTTTCATACATGTGCCCCTATCTGTAGGATGAATTCCCAGAAGTGGGGTTGCTGAATCAAAAGGTACAGCTATTTGTAATTTTGGTAGATT
>PVIY010061717.1:0-11134 GCA_004026745.1 Myrmecophaga tridactyla | reverse complement strand
AAAAAAATCTTGCTTTCTTGTTGCCTACCATAGAAGTTACAAATATGCCTTACATTTAAAATCATAATCATCTTAATATTTTATATGATGTTCACAATGCTGTGCTACCATTTCTACTATCTATTACTACAAGCAGAAACTATGTTGCACGATGATGTGAATGCAGTTAATAGCACTGAAATATAATTTAAATGTAGTTAACAGGGGGAAATTTTAGGTTGCATATGTTACTAGAATGAAATTTAAAAAAAAGGACTGTGTATTGCAAACATCTAACCCTAATGTAAACTACAGACTATAGTTAACAGTAAAATAATAATATTTCATCAATTGTAGCAAATGTGCCACACTTATGTAAAAAGCTCATAATAGGGCAGTTATATGGGAACCATATTTTTATGCATGATTTTTTTCTGTAAACGTACACTTCTGTAATAAGAAAATAATTAAAAAAATCTTATATTTATAGAATACTTTAGATCTAATGTGACTCACTCCTCCCTTTTATTTTTGTCTGCCAATGGCCATCTAAGTAAGAGGACCAGCAATAGCTTTCCTCTTTTGGAAATAAGGAAATTGGCTCTTAAAGGTCTTTCATTTCACCAAGGCACGGGCTTCTTCTCACAATAATATGCTGTCTACCATGTAAATATGTTTCCTAAAAGAACTTACATCAATGAGCTTCCCAAATTTTAATTAAGTAGGGAAACCATGAAAATTTTCCAGAATGATTTCATATCATGGCATTTTGCTTATGGAACTACCTCTCCAAATTTGATTGGAACAGCAGAGAAGCACTTCTTTCCCAGACTAACAAAAAGAAAATGCTGCGACTGTTTGGTAAGCATTTTTTCAAGAACTGCTGCTTTTGTGCTGTGAAGGAGTCTGAAGGGAACTCCTGCTGGAAGTGAGAGGAGAAAACCTCCCTGGTGCAATCCCACCTTTTACCTTTGAGCAAAGCCCACCCTTTGTTGGGAGGTGGCATGAAAGCTCTGCAAACTTGCAGCTGTCAATCCCCAGAGTAGGGAGGGGCACACGAGAGGCATGCTTACCAGTCAGATGCTGCGATTGTTTAAGTTTCAGGTAAACTTTTTTTAATCACTTGTACAGAAGTTTCCATTATTTCTGCTGCTCAGGATACAACTCTGCTGGTTGGTTCAGGGAGTATGGAAAAAGACAGAAGCTGAGATGGAGAATTGATTTCCCTTCTCTTCAGGTTTCTATGGCAAAAAAAGAAAATACAAAATAGAATATTCTTTTATTATTAATTTCATAATCATTTCAATTATTAATTAATTAGTGAACTAATTAAACAGATGTTTATTGAGTAATACCAGGTACTGGACAGCTGGCTATGCATTGTGGGGCTCACAAATATAAAACAGATCTCTGTCCACAGGGACCACAGGCCTTGATAAAAATCACAAGATATAAATATAAATAACAGATCAATGTTGAAAGGTGAAAATGACCAGAATTTCTCATTTCTAAAAACTTTCACATCCATATTCACTTGAATCCTATAACACTTTTGCAGAATTGGCATTCTCATAAAAATTCTAGTTGGATTTTATTTATTTTCCAGCCAACAGAATGGAAGTTCAGAGAGCACAAAGGCTTGTCACAAGCCACATCACCAACAAATGCTATAGCTGTGACTTAGCTCTAAATTCTATGTTCTTTCCATTATAATTCATTCCAAATCAGTCAACCACAGGAGCAAAATATGGCAATGAAGCTGTTTATAGTTGTGCCATTTTAAATGGATTGAAAAACAAAAGTACGAAACAACCCTAAAATACCCAACAGTAAGTGAAACCTTGTGAAGCCTGCCACCAAAGTCTCACGAAGGTGCCTGGCCTTTTAGATTCCCACCAGATCAAATCCAGGAGTCTTTTCAAGTTTCACCACCCATGAGCCTTACAGGGCCCAGGGTACCTGGAGAAGTATGATGAGAGACACCTGCAATGAGGCTAAGCATCACTGTGCTAGTGGTTCAGAGCTACTTCACAATGGAATTTGTCCAGCCTCCACACGATCCCGTCTTTGGCCCACTGTGGCCACACACTGTTCTTGGAGGGGCAGCTGAAGTAGACCAGAGCTTGGAGGATGACTTGGCCAACCTTTGGGAAGAAAGATTGGCACAGGCCAGGCCTCAGACTGAGGGATAGAATAGTAGAACCACCTCTGCTCTAGGCATTTGCCATCACGCTGCTGCTCTGGCTGTGTCACCTGAGTAGCTGCCACTCCTCGGGGTGGGGGAGGGGCACACGAGAGGCATGCTTACCAGTCAAATGCTGCGATTGTTTAAGTTTCAGGTAAACTTTTCTCAAAGTGAGGGGACAGGCCTGCACATCCCAAGGAGACCACAGTGTATACAGATGTGGCAAAGGCCTAGTAGAATTCAGGAGTTCACAGGAATTCCCCTTACTGCTGCTTGTTAGATTTTTGGCTCAGAATGGGCTCAGAGTCATGGCAGTGTGGCTCTGGGGAAGAATAACCTAATTTTTCTTTGCAGTTATTCTGCTAGCCATAAGGAAATGGCATATTTATATTTTTCATTTATAATATTAGCCAAAAATAGCAAGACTTATTGAGTGAAAATAACATTTCAGGCACTATCCTGTTATGCTAAGCACTTATTTATATTACTTCATATCTCTAGTTACTACTCTTAAAACCCGTAAAGGATAAGTTTTATAATTATGCCTGATTTAGAGATGAGGAAATCAATTAATTGAAATAAGCAGCTTTCACTAGTTTCACAGCTAATGAATAATAAAGGCAATATTAAAATACAAAATGATTATTATATAATATATTGCATCATATCTCTATATCATATAAAGATATGAAGTATAACTTAAAATATAAAAGTTATATTTGAGAACTTCAATATTTTAGAAAAATATTACAAAATCAAGACATTTGTGAGAACTGAGATTTTTACACTACTTTTAAATGAACATATTAGCCTGCCACATTTTAATGGATGCTGGAAGAAGACATGAATCCCCTGGATCTGAGACAAAGGGCTCTATTGTTCATAGCAATAGTAATAGGCAGCAAATAAGCATTTGTATAGGTTGCTTGAGACTGACTGTGATAGACAGAATAATGGCCCCACAGTGATGTCCACATCTTAATCCCCAAGACTTGGGGATATGTTAGGTTACATGGTGTGCTGATTTGAAACTGTTCTGTACCCCAGAAAAGCCATGATCATTTAATTCAATCTTGTGGGTGCAGACCCACTGTTGGGTGAGACCTTCTGATTAGGTTGTTGCCATGGAGATGTGACCCTGCTCATGCAAGGGGGGTCTTAATCCACTTATCATAGTCCTTTAAAAGAGAGACATTTTGGAGAAAGCACAGATGTTTGGAGACAGAAAATGCCCTGGAAGTTGCTAAGCTGAGAGATGAAATCCAGAGTTTGCCTTGGAGAGGTTGAGCGAGGACCCATAGACACCTAGAGAGAGAAATGTCCTGGAGACACTAACAGAAAACATGCAGGGCACAGAAATAAAGCCACTGGAATCAGAAGCTGAAATCAACAAACTGGGAGCAAGGACCAGTAATGAGCCATAAGCCAGCCATGAGCTTTCCCAGCTGACAGAGGTATTCCAGATGCCAATAGACTTTCTTCAGAGTCCAGGTATCATCTTGTTGATGCCTGAATTCAGACATTTCCATAGTCTTAGAACTGTGAATTTGTAACCCAATAAATACCCTTTGTATAAGTCAATCCATTTTTGATATATTGCTACATATTCTGGTAGTTTTAGTAAACCAAAACACTGGCAAAAGGGATTTAAATTTGCAAATGGAGTTGAGTTGACTAATCAGCCAATGTTATCATGGGAAGAGTATCCTGGATTATTCAGGTGAGCCCAATGTAACCCCATGGGTCCTGAAGAGTGGAAAACGGATTCAGAAGAGGTAGCTGTGATGATGAAAAAGTGTTCAGGGAGATGTGAAACATCGCGGGTCTTGAAGGAGGAGGAAGGGGGCCATAGCTAAAGAATGTAGGCAGCCTCTGGAGGCTGGAAAAGGCTAGGAAAGAAATGATCTCCTAGGTGCTCCAGAAGGAACCCATGCCTGCTGACACCCTGATTTGAGCCCACTGACTGAGACCCAAGCTGGACTTCTAATCTACAGGCCCGTAAAATAATAAATCTGTTTTGTTTTAAGCCACCAGTTCATGGTAACTTATTACAATAGCCATAGAAAACTAATATACTCAATTCCACAGAGAGACCCCATGTTGGGCAGTTGATGTCTGTACGTGCATTGAACTACATCACAGAAGAGGAAGCCCAAGCTTAGGGAACTTGAATCTAGGTTAGTTTGGTTTATTGTCTATTACCAACCAGACTAACTTTTATTCCAGAAAGAGATATTAACTTTATTAAATCAGATAATAGCCAAACTTTTCTGCAGAATGAGAAACTATATATTCCACAGCTGTCTACTAAGCAAACATTCTTGAAAAATAGTTTGGAACAAAGATACTGTCAGTGCCTCTGCTCTCAAGACATGATATATTTAAAAACAAATAAGTAAACAAAACCTTATTATGGTAAATCTGTTGTAGCCTGGCCAGAGTCTTCAATTTCTCAAGCCATGATTTGGAGTTTTTTGGGTTTTTTTTGGCCAACAGGAAGACCTGAGTTTTTTTGTGCCACTTACACACTCAATATTCTTTAAAATTTCAGTGGGGACAGCCTGATTTTCAAGGTTTCAAGTTCATTCTTACTATATTTAGCAAGTAACTCTTTGTTTCAACATTAATAATTGAAATAAAACCTCAAGCTCATAGACATTATAACATTGTGGGAGCAAGAGGTTGATTCTGCTATCAGTGAGAAAGCTGGGTCTAACACATGTGAAATTGAAAAGACAGATCTTAGCACTGGGTCTCACCTCAAGAAACTATCTGCTCTAACCCTGAGCTTGAGGAAAGGCTCTTATGTAATCTGATTAAAAATTTTAAATGACTATTTCACAGTGATCCACTATTCTTTCATGGCAGTAATTTTGAAACTACACCTCTCAATTATGTGTGGAGGTGTGGGTTATGTGTACCTATGTGTACATATGTACATTGTGTATGTGTGAATTTGTTCTCTGGACTTTCTAGACCTGCTTTAACCAAAGCAGCTCCAAGTTCATATGTTGTCTTCCAAATTAGATTTTGTTTGAAGAAAGGGACACTGGAAAACTGGAGAATATCCCTTGAAGAAAAAGATATTAGACAGATGAGAGTTTAAATCTTATTACTGCCTTCTATCCATCTATTAAATTACCATAGTACTTACTTCATGAGTTTGTTGAATGATTAAGTGAGTTAATGCAAGTAAAGTTCTTTAAACCATCCCTGGCAAAAAAATGAGGAATTCATAAATGATACTTTGTATTGTCATTGTGGTAGTTAGATTCAGTTGTCAACTTGGCCAGGTGAAGGTGCCTAGTTCTGTTGCTGTGGATGTGAGCCAATGGTATGTGAACCTCATCTGTTGCTCTTTACTTCTGCAGTTGTCTAGGAGGTGTGCCTGCTGCAATGAATGATGTTTGACTTAATTGGCTGGTGCTTAAATGAGAGGTCTCAACATAGCACAGCCCAAGCAGCTCAGCATATCTCATCTCAGCACTCGCAGCTTAGCCCAGGCCTTTGGAGATGTAGAAAGGAATCACCCTGGGGAAAGTTGTTGGAACCCTGAGGCCTGGAGAGAAGGCCAGCAGAGATAACCCTGTGCCTTCCCACATAAGAAAGAACCTCAGTTGAAATTTAACTGCCTTTCCTCTGAAGAACTATATGTTAACTAAATATTGAAAGCCATTCCATCTCTGGTGTGTTGCATTTTGGCAGCTAGCAAACTAGAACAGTTATTGTTGACAATATGCCATAAAGCATATAGATTTATTGAATTAAGTAGGTATATTTTAAAGGACTTTGTATATCTTTCAGTTTGTGGTGAATACTATTTTTTTAAAGAAAATTTTTGAACTCTCACAATAAACTAATGAAAACACTGTATTTGCAAACTAGAACTCTGAGGTGAGAAAATGGTAGACTTTGGATTTGCGGCCTGTTCTATTGGATTACAAAATCTACATCTTTAGCCAAAATAACATCTTGCTTCTAAATTACTTACTGTAATTACCACTAATAACATATTATCAAGTCATTTGGAAAAAAATGAAGAACATAATAAAAAATATTCTATATTTATTTTATTTTTCAGATAGAGACTGTAAAAATATTCTAATACCCCTAAGAGAAATAAGGGGTATAAGAGAAATAACAAAAAAAGGAGAAAAATAAGGTTTTCTATGCATAACCATCAACAAATAATCAGACACATTTGGAGGAGTAGATGATTTGATGATATTGAACAGAAATCTAGGGCTATTTGCTAACATGTTGTCCAGTCATTTGGCAATTCTGGGACCAAACATAAGGTTAATTCTTCCCTTAGATAAATTTATTTAGAATATATCACTAGAAGAGAAATTTTACTAATAGAAAAATAAAAGTTAAATGTAAAATCCAACTTGATTGTTGTAAGAAGGACCATGAAGGCAGGAGGCATTTTGATGGCTAACATGATAGAGCAGACATACATTCCCCAAACCTAGACTTCTAATGGAACACTTAGGTATGTAACACTAAAAAAAATTTAAGTTAAAATTTTTAAAAAAGGACTTTACTCTGTTTACAGTGGTAAATTAACCCTTTCCTCCCATCTAAAATATATAATCAAAGCTCAAATTCCTAAATCTACAGTCAAAGTCATTTTTCCTTCATTAACTTATTGCTAAGACCATTAGGAATTTAACAATAACCTACCTAATCCCAAACTAATTTCCCTTGAGACCAAGAGAGATCATGATATAGCGTGCTTTCACCTGCTATTTTTCAACTGTGAAAGAAGCAACGCTCAGTGGAATCTCAGACCACTAAGAGGAGATCTATACTATATATTCTTCCAGTCTGTCTGAGAGAATTAAAAAATATTCTCTTTCCTTTCCCACAGGGAAACCAAAAGTGAAAGAAATCAATATTTTAGCTCATTCTTTGGACCTTATGAATTTTTAACCATTATTTTTCAGAAAGGTACAGATAATAAACCTCCCTGTCTCCAGTGCCCATTTGTTCACTTGTAACTCAAAACACAAATACACACACTCACACACAAACACACATCTGTCATTCATTTTACTGATGTCACAAATTCCAAATGCTCCAGACCTTATCATTTTTGTCTTTTTGCCCCTGGACCAGACCTTAGTGGAAGGTCCAAAACGCAGGGTAACCAAATGCCATCTATTATTTTGATTTGCCAATGATGGGAAAGTCATTTAGTGATCTGTTGCTCCAACCTCTAAAATATTCAGAGAATTTCCAAGACATTTTTGGGGATCTTAAGCTCAAAGGGCACTGCTTTTGATGAAATAAATTTTCTGTTCTCCCTACAATGTTATTATTTCATATCCTGCCCCAAAGAAGGGGGACCATTAAGGAATCAGGGGTCTGCAAACCTGAGTGTAGCATCTAATCTTACCCCCGACTGTAATGTTACCTAAGGGATCACCTCATCTCTTTAGCCCTTTATTCAAGTTGGTCACTGGTCCAAACATAGTAGGTTTGGGAGCATCTTCTTTGGAAGAATCCTTTAAGGGAGCATTTACTTCAAACCACATCTAACTATGTGTGTGTATATGTTTATAAACAAACATATGCACATATTTTTATTTCATATAAATATATAATGGCTGGAAAGCCCATACTTAACTAACAGAACTGAAACCAATTTATATGGAGATTTTTTTAAATGACTAGATTGATTAGACATGTTCTGATACTTAACACTGGCCTGGCCCACCATCAGTCAGGATTGTAGTGAGGACTGAATGAAATGTTGCACATCCTCAGCCTTCCCTTCTCCAAGGACCACAGGACCCTCAGTTCTCTTGTTGCAATTCAGATGTACATGTCTGAGCCAATTCCGGCTGGGGATAGATGTATAAAATTTATTCCATTCTTCCAGGTGAGGGATATTTTCCCAGACCTGGCATCCACTCAGTTAAAAAAAAGATGCTGGACTTATTCAATTACTGCTATGCCTTGGATCTCCATGCGGTCTGCCTGGTTACCCTACTTGGCCTTCCAGTTCCCTACTAATATGAATTCTTCCTGAACCCTGTCAGACTTCTCTATTTGGAACTAGACTCTTTTCTTGCTTCTTACGGCCTGGAACTCTGATACATATGGTAATATCCCAAAAAGGTTCCTTGCCTTCCACCATCCTCCACCCAATTTCTAAGGTGGACAGCCTCTGAAACCCTCTTGTCAGTATTCCCTGCATGCTGCACTGGATATTATGGTCTCCATGATAGAGTAAATGACAACTGATGGCTTGCACCTTAGACACTGTGTCCCAGGCTGCCCAAAAGCCTTCTCTGCACCAGGCCTCCTTCCCCTACCCTGTGAAGAGTTGCTTCCCTTCTCTGCTTGCTGCCTTCCCTGCCATATGTACTTTATTAAAAGCCTACTCTGTCACATGCTCTGCTCATGTGAGTTTACCAAGTGTTTGGTACAAAACCACTCAGTAGGCAGCAGTGTGCTCTGTTAATCTTTTGCTCTTTCTCAAGGAGGTTTAGCAAGTGGTAATTCTAAATGTATGTCAGCTTTATAATCACAGTCTGCCTCCCCAGAGCTGGTGCTGCAGATTATTTACTCAGCCTTAGAACATGAGCTAAGTATTAAGAAATGACAGAGGCAAACTCTTATCTGCAGCAAAATATCTGATTTTGAACTCAAATTTGCTGACTTTTGACTCTAGCTGGCTCAGCATTCTTAATGTGAAAGACCTGTGATAAGAGTCCTCCATCAGAGTTATGTTGGGCTCTACTAATTCTTGGTCTAATACTTGGGCTCTCTCAGTAATGGTGAACACCATTCAACAGTGTCATTTTCATTAAACAATAATGCTCCCTTAGCTTTTCAGTCTGTCACCCGGGCAATGCCCGAAATGTTTTAACACTAATGGTAAACAGATTCAAATGATATCACAGCTCTAAGTACAAATATTACAGGTTGGATACAATAGTCACAGTAAATTGTGACTATTGGAAACTCTTGCTGAATGCTAAAAAGGAACAGATTTATTACTCAAGGGATATAAGCCTTGGCAGATTGAAATACTGCCACATCACTATATATGATTTAGACTAATAAGAATATTTGATCCCTTAGTCCTCTAAATTTCATAGATCCAATGACTCCCTAATGTAAATGCCTCCCTTCTCTATGGAAATCATGAAGCAAAGGGAGGGAAATTGCTCTGGCCTCATACTCTGGGGCCAGTTTTGCATATACCAGCTGTGCACACATCTATCTTCAGAAAATAAGAAAAAACATTATCAAAAGAGTCAGCAGGTATTCTATCTTGTTTTGAATGGCAAGCCAGTGAGAGAGGGGTTTGATGTCATTGGGATTGGTTCTGTCACTTAAATGTATTCTTTGCAAGAAGGCTGAAGGGAGTGGAGGTGAAATTAGGAGAGGCATGTGATAAATATGGGGAATGCATCTGCAGCATCAGGCATCCTCTCTGCTGTGTTTTAGGATGATGCCACATCCCTCTGCTCATGGTCAGGGACCAGCTATGATGGACTTCTGAACAGCTAAATGCATGCTTTTACCCTCCCACCCAGAGCTGCTTAATAAAAAGCCACACTGGCCCAGGTGGGTCAATCATGACTGATAGGCAGATTCCTGACTATATCTGCCACCTTTAGACCCCTCTCTTTTCCTGCTAGTGAAATGCAGCCTCTATGTCATGGGTGAACCCCTGGTGTTGGTTTAGCCTGAACCCTGACTAGCTCTCCCACACTAGCCTAATCTTAGAGACTACTGCCATACAGCAATTAGCCTGAGGGTGCAACATTCTGTCCTGCCACTGGAATGTGATTCCCTTCATTTCTTAGATTAAATGTGCATCTGAGGTCCAGAGAGACTCTTATCTACTATATGCTCCCCCCACCTGACTAACTCTTATGACTTCAAGATTTCAGGAAGCCTTCTGCAACACCACCACATGCAGTTAGGTTCCTCTTATGCTCCCAGAAGGCCCTGGCCATGCCTTTATCATAGAGTTGAGTGTGTCATTTTTTGAGATTTTATTTTACTGTCCTTTTCCCTCCTCTTACTTCTATTTCTCCATCTCCCCTTCCTCCCTGCCCACAGGCTTTCCTCTGTTCTCTCTTCCCCTCTCTCCTTCCTCTCCTCCCCTCTATCTCTTCACTTCATGGTAAAGTTCAAGGATACTTTCTTCTTCACTAGACTGCACTCTCTGATACCTTTAGAAACCCATTATCAGGCTCATAATGCAAACTTTCAGCATAAAGTAAGAAATGGCCATTTGCTATTTCTAATGGTCACTGTGAGCCCACATGAAGAATTTATTTTTATTTATTAGAAACATTTATGAAGAAAGCCAAAATTGCATGTTACACGAGCCATAGTTTTTAGGTTACAAAAGTTGACTTAGAACTTTTTATAAGGATAAAACTACTGAGCAGTTATCATATTTAAATAATTCCTAGGTTTCATTTTTTATTATTTCTTAAATATAGTAAATAAGCATGCAATTATTTGAAGATTTTTGCCAAATACTAATTCTTCACTGAAATTTAATCATTCATTTTGTGATTAGTAAGCAAACAGCATATTAACAGCTTATTAGATCATTAACCCTAAATGAGAAAAAATATTTGTAGGAAAAAATATTACCATGTCCACTCTTAAATAAGTGAATTAACCTATGTGAGTTCATTTTTTAAATTGTAAAATGGAGATGTTAGGATCAATGTTTTTTTGGGGGGGATCATGGTCAGGGAATCAAACCCGGGTCTCCCACATGATGGGCCAATTGGGTCTGTGGGAACTTGGTTAGATCATTTAACCTCTATGAACCTCAGTTTTCTCATCTCAAAATTGGGGTATTAATTCTTACCTCACAGAGCTATTTGGAGGAGAGAATGAACAAAGGGACCCAATTTGACCTAGTGCAGTTTAGCTGGTCAAAATTTACTTCTCACTTTGCTCCTAGAATGTTAGCGCTTTCATTTT
>PVIY010061716.1:0-11136 GCA_004026745.1 Myrmecophaga tridactyla | reverse complement strand
TTTTTCTCTATTATCGTTTTATTTCTTTTTCTGATGTCTTTTTATTTCTTTTTCTAAATCGATGCAAATGTTCTAAGAAATGATGAATATGCAACTATGTGATAATATTAAGAATTACTGATTGTATATGTAAAATGGAATGATATCTTAATGTTCTTTTGTTAAGTTTTTTAATTAATAAAAAAGTTTATAAAAAAAAAAAAGAAGGCCGATAAAGTTCAGGGTTTCTCTCTCAAGTGAGAAGGCACATGGTGAACACAGTCAAGGTTTCTCTCTCAGCTGGAAGGGCACATGGCAAACACGGCATCATCTGCTAGCTTTCTCTCTTGGTTTCTGGTTTCAAGAAGCTCCCCGGGAGGCGTTTTCCTTCTTCATCTCTAAAGGTCACTGGCTTGTGGACTCTCTGCTTCGTGGTGCTGCAGCATTCTCTGCTGTCTCTGAATCTCTCATTCTCCAAAATGTATCTTCTTTTATCAGACTCCAGAAACTTCTCAAGACCCACCCAAATGGGTGGACACATGTCGTCACCTAACCCAGCTTAACAACTACTCTTGATTAAATCACATCTCCAGGGAGCTGATCTGATTATAGTTTCAGACATACAATACTGAATAGGGATTAGAAGTGGCTGCCTTTACAAAATGAGATTAGGATTAAAACATGGTTTTTCTAGGGTCCATACATCATTTCAAACCAGCACACTCCCTGAGTGGGACATGTGAAGGGGCCACGATGGCCAGCTGGAATGGTGTGGGGTGATTGTGGCAGGCCCCGTGACTGATGTGCCAACTGGAAAGGGAGGAAGGGGGATAAGAGTGATGTGATATTGCATCACAGGTGCAGCCACATAACCTGCGTTCAGAGCGAGTACTAAAACCAGCCTGGACTTCTCTGGTCCCATGGTCACTTTTACCTGGCTGCTGTCTCCACAGCCATGGGACCGGGGTGGCTGGTACTTGTGCTCTTCTCTGTGGTGAGCTCAGGTACCCATGCCTTTGACAGCCAGCTTGTAAAAGTTTTGAGGACCCTCAGCATGAAAAGCTGATATAGCTGGCAAAAGTCAGACTGGGGCAAACAAACAGGAGGAAACAAATAGTGGTGAATGGGGCAGGCATGGCCAGACTCACTGCTGCCAAAACTCTGCAAGATGTGAGCCACCAGGTACACTAAGGGGTACTGGAGGGTTCTGGGTAGGGGGAGAGAGGCAACTGGGATGGCCCCAGGAAGGCAGAGCAGAGGGTCGGGTTTAGGGATCTAGGCAGGGGTAGAAGGACAAAGAGAGCTGGTTGGTCTGAGTACTGGGTTCCAAACCCCATAATCAGAGGAAGACTTTAGAAAGAGACATAGCAAGGCCATGGAAGCCGGGCAGCCTGCCAGGAGACAAAAAGACGGTGGGGAGTGAACGTGATCAGCTCCTTCCCAGGCTTGTAGCAGGAGACATGGATATTCAGCCTTAACTGGTTCCCAGCTCACAGCCGAGGAAATTTAGGCACAGAAGTCACCCTCCTCTGCTCTGTCTGTCCTGAGGCTACCTGAGAGTAAGAGTCGAGTTCTTCCTCCTGCCCTTCACCTGTGCCAGCTAAAAAGGCCTCTTTTTAATGCAATTTTATTGAGATAAATATTCACATACCATATAATCATCTAAATTGGACAATCAGTGGTTCACTGTGCTATCGAATGGCTGTGCATTGCTATTTCTTAACTACACCAAGTCCTCTCTTCCCTCAGGGCCTATTCACTGGCTGTTCCTTCTGCCTGAAATTACTCAAATCCCCTTGGAGTTGAGGCTTTCCCTCTCTCCACCCTGGCAGTGCCTTCTCATCTGCCTTACCCAGCTTTGATTTCCTCCACAATACTTTTCACACTATATATTTCCTTATTTAACTTGTGTATGCTCTGTATCCTAGAAGGTAAGCTCCATGAGAATAGGAACAGTCTTATTGTTTTTCTTTTTTAGGGAAGTTGTGGGTTTGCAGAAAAATCATGCATAAAATACAAAAATAAAATCACAGTGGTTTCATCACTTTACCTTAGTTTATATCAGTGCAATATCATGCAATATTTGTCCTTTGTGTCTGGTTTATTCCACTTAACATGATATCTCCAAGTTTTGTCTATGTTATCACATGCATTACAACTTCATTCCTTTTTGTGACTGAATAATATTACTTTTTGTGTATATACTACATTTTGTTTAACCATTCTTTGGTTGATAGACACTTGGGTTGCCACCATATTTTTGCAATTGTGAATAATGCAATAGTGTGTAAATATCTGTTTGAGTCCTTGCCTTCAATTCTTTGGGGTATATACCTAGTAGTGGGATTGCCAGGTCATATGGTAATTCTATACTTAACTTTCTGAGACACTGCCAAACTGCTTTTCACAGTGGTTTCATCCCTTTACATTCCCATCAATATTGACTGAGTGTTCTATTTCTCCACATCCTCTTCAACACTTGTATTTCTCCTTTTTTTTTAAATAGTAACCTTCTAGTGGCAGTAAAATGATGTCTCATTATGATTTTGATTTACATTTCTCTAATGACTAATTATGAGTGAGCATCTTTTCATACGCTTTATCGCCATTTGTGTATCTCCTTTGGAGAAATCTCTATTCAATTTCTTTTACCCATTTTTTAATGAAGTTGTTTGTCTTTTGTTGATGAGTTTAAGGATTTCTCCATATTTTCTAGATATTAAATCCTTACTGGATATGTGGTTTCCAAGTAATTTTCTCCCATTGAGCAGGATGTTGTTTCACTTTCATGATAAAGTCCTTTGATTCACAGAAGTTTTTTATTTTGATGAGGTACCATTTATCTAATTTTTTGTTATTGTTGCTTATGCTTTGGGTGTAAAGTCTAAGAAATCAATGCCTAACACAAGGTCTTGAAGATGCTTGCTGACGTTTTCTCCTAGGAATTTTTAGTTCTGGCTCTTTATGTCTTTGATTCATTATGAATTGGGTTTTGTATGTGGTGTGTAGTAGCAGTACACTTTCATTCTGTTGCAAATAGAGATCCAATTTTCCTAGCACCATTTGTTGAAGACACTATTCTTTCCCAATTGAGTGGACATTGTCCCCTTGTCAAAAATCAGTTGGTCATAAATGTGAGGATTGATTTCTGAATGCTCAGTTCAGTTCCATTAGTTTATATGTCCGTCCTTGTGCCAGTACCATGACTTTGTAATAAGTTTTAGGCTCTGGAAATGTACATCCTCCAACTTTGCTCTTTTTTGAAATAGCTTTAACTATTCAGGGCCCCTTATCATACCATAAAATTTAGATTATTGGCTTCTTCCTTTCTGTAAAGAAGAATGTTGGAATTTTTATTGGGATTACATTGAATCTGTATATTCCTTTGGGTAGAATTGCCATCTTAACAATATTTAGCCTTCCCATCCAAGAACACAGTATGTCCTTCCATTTATTTAGGTCTTCTTTGAATTCTTTTAGCAATGTTTTGTAGTTTTCTGTGTGCAAGTTCCTTATGTCTTTGGTTAGATTGATTCCAAATATTTGATTCTTTTAGTTGCTGTTGTAAATGGAATGTCTTTATTGTTTTCTTCTTCAATCGTTCATTAGTAGTGTTTAGTAAAGCATGTTAATCCTGTACCCCACCACTTTGCGGAATTTATTAACTCTTGTAGTTTTGCTGTAAATTTTTCAGGATTCCTGTATATAAAATCACATCATCTGAAACAGGGAAAATTTTACTTCTTCCTTCACAATTTGGAAGCTTTTTCTTTCTTTTTCTTGCTTAATTCCTCTAACTAGAACTTCCAGTACAATATTGAATAAAAATGGAGACAGCATCCTTGTCTTGTTCTTGATCTTAGAGGGAAAGGTTTCATCTTTCACCACTAGATATGATGTTAGCAGTGGATTTTTCGTATGTACCCTTTATCATATTGAGGACGGTTTCTTCTATTTCTGGTTCTCTAAGTGTTGGATTTTGTCAAATGACTTTTCTGCATTAATTGAGATCAATATGTGTTTTTTCCCTTCATTCTATCAATGTGGTACATCACATAAATTGATTTATTTTATGTTGAACCACTCTTGTATACCTGGTATAAATCCCATTTGATCATGTTAGAACTATTTCCAAAATGGTGCTATGGGCCAAGGTATTTGACCATGACTCACTTTCACTGTTTATCAGGGTTATGTTAATTTATAAATGAAACATAATTTATTTGCCTTGTTTCGTATTTGAAGTCCCTTTTATTCTTTTCTGATAAAGATGAAACTCTGACTTGTAGGTGATTGCAAACATTTCCAGAGAAGTATGAGAGTAAAACAATGTAACTGATAAGGAAATTTGATCATTTTCATGGCATGTAGCATTTTTTAAAAGATAACTAAAATGATGAACAGTGGCATAATTTTATTTTCTAATAGCATACAGATCAGTGTCAGGACATATTATTGACAATGAAAACATTGTCCACATATTCTTACTTTATATAATCTGTGAATAACATTTTACTCTTACAAATTTAATCAAGATGAGGTCAGAAAATATTTTTTAATTTGAAACACTTCCCTTGCAAATCATAGCATACCAAATGAACCCAATTATTTCTAGTACTTCTTGTTTTATAATATGAAAGAAAAAAATCCTCCAAGATTTTCCAGGGGCCTTCTGGAATATCCCAAAGAAAGTTTGAAATCAAAAAGATATCTTTTAGGGTTTGGTTTTGAGAATGCAATTGTCAAAAGTTGTCAGGAGGTTCAAACAATTGGCTAAATAGGATCACAGGTCACCAATAAACAATAGTTGGCTACCTATTTAACCAAAATGACAATTAAAAATTTTTTAAAGTAAATGTAGGAGGTGACATGATGGTAAAAAAAAGAAAGAAGAAGAAAAGGAAGCAAATAATTATTTTGAAAGTGAGAAAACATTCTCTTAAACAATAAAGAATGATAATAAAATTCAATATCAATATCAATGCAGACATTATTCTGATCTGATTGGAATCATTGCCTTTTTTGGCATGTTATTCATATGGTTAAGTAAATGCTTTTATAACCTCTCACTTAGAGCAGACCAATAATCCAAAATTCTGCTCTAGAGGGTAGCCAGCTTCCATAGAATACTTAATCTTTAAAGGAGCTTGGACTAGATCAATTTCCCTGGAGGGTCAAGAGCCATTTAGGGCAGCTATGGGGGAAGGGCAGGGTACCAGAAGATAGGGGAGCTATAAGTATGGTTTAGAGTTCTTTCTTTGCTCTGTTTTTGGCCTTTCCTTTTCCTAAGAGACTATTACCTGAAGATATTGCAGAGGCAGATTGTCCCCTAGCAGCTTCCATGTGCCAATCTTGGATCCTTTTTTTTTTTAAGGCGACTATCAAGTACATGATTTTGTTCCTATAAAATTTTTCAAAGGTGCCACTACAAAGACAAATCATACTTTGAAGGGAACAGAAAGTCTTATGTCCATAGTGCCAATATACATACGAAGCAGGCATTTTAGTAGCAGGAGCAGAGGGAGATTTAGATAGGAAGGCACCATTATGTGGTCAGACAAAAGTGTCTCTTGGACCCTGGTGGTTCAGCCACTCAGATATCGCTCTGACCTTATAGGATTCCCCAGTGAATGGAAATCCCAGGTAGGTTTTTGGAACAGAAAATGGCAGCATAATGGATAGAAAAGAAGGCTTATTACACAGGAGCAAGTGGACTGACAAAGCGCTCACTGTGTGACTCAGGCTGGGTGTTCGGCTTCATGAGTCTCATGGATTCCTAAATGCTATGTCTTCAGGAGAGAGAAAATCAGAGAGCTAGAAGGAAACAATGCAGTTAAATCAAATGAAAGGTCTGACAATAGAACCAAAACCCAACCCAAACCAAAGTACCTAAATCTAAGTCCCTAAATAAAAGCAATTGAACTCAATGCCAATTGCAGAGTTCAGATATATGAAGTGGTTACCTGGGGAATGTGGGCTCTTGTGATCGGAGAGCAGACACAGAGGGGTCTGTCAGGGCCCCCCACCTTGGCCAGTCACTGGACCCACAGAGGGGTCTGTCAGGGCCCCCTACCTTGGCTGGTCACCGAAGCCAAAGCCTCACATGGCACCTTCTTTATCTTTTGGAGCTTCCAAAGTTATCAAAACACCAATTGGAGTTGATGACTACATTTTATTCGGGACACCAAAGTTTGGGTGCAGCAAAGGCAGCCAAATCACTTGCAAAAATGGAAATCACTTTCAAGTTCTAGGAATGGCTAACAATTTTTATAGACATAAATAGGAAGTTCACTTGACTCCTATTGATTGAATGAGGGTTTGTCCATATTATAAGGGTGGGTTTAGGACAGATGGGATTTATTTTGTATTGGGTCAAATGTAGTGAACTAGGGACTGGATTGGCTCTCTGGGTCAGCCAATTTGATGGGGATTTTAAATTTGAAGAGAAACTCAAGAGAGAGATATCAAAGAAGTAGGGCCTAGGTTTTTGTGGCTTAGAGGGGTCCCTAGAGCTCTCTTTATATAACTGCATCAATCTCCTCTGCTAATTTTGTTCAGAAAGATTGGAACAATGGCCATCCTCAGTCAGTCCTCCAGTAATCTGAGATAGCTAATCAAAACCCATAATCGGCAATTGGCCCAGGCCAACCCTGGATCTTGGGGAAGTGGATTTTCCTGTGCCTTTCTAGCACCAACAATCTACACCAAGAACTGGACCTTGCTGCTGCCTACCATGATAGTGGATGCTGGGTGACGATAACTGCCACACAGAGACAGCAAGTCACTTCTCTGTGCCATAATTTATCAGCCTCTTCCTCCTATTCTTCCCTGGATGCCGTGTAATGTTCTACTGGACTCTCAAGTTTTGAAATAGTTCCTGCCTGCTTATAGTTGTTCTGGTGGAGGGACAGATTCCTGGAGCTTCCTACTCTACCATCTTCCTGCAATCCTCCTTAGAAGCAGTTTTATTTTTGCTAGATTCCCTGTATAACAGTGCCTGGCACATGGAGGTGCTCATAAATATTGTTGATGGGGAAAGGAAGTAAAAAGGAGGGAAGGAAAGGGGGAAAGAAGGAAGGAAGAAAGGAAGAGAGGAAGGGGAGAAGAAAAGAGTGGGGAAGGGAGGAGGAAACTAGAGACCACCGGAATGAGAACAAACTGAGGCTATTTATTCAGAGCTCACTATACATAGGGAATCAACTACTGTCCCTTTCCTTTAGCAAAAGAAGACAGATAAGGGAAAAGATTTATAGTATAATAAAGTTTCCAGGTTGCTCTGATTGGAGGTTGTTGGTGTGGGGAACCTGGAAGAGAGTAACCAGAAGCGGAGCATCTTATGTGATTGGTTAAGAGAACATATTTGGCTTTCTCTAGTTGGTCTTGAGTTGAAAACCAGAGGGGGGCTGAGACAAAATTAGGTGAGCTGGCAATCATTGACCAAACTAATTGCTACAGAGGTTGTGGGTCATAGTTCTATTATCATATATGGTCCAGCCATTTTCTATTTATAGCCTCAGAAATAAGAGAGGCAGAGAATCTTTTTTGTTGTTGTTGTCCCAAAATGGCCTTTCTCTCTCTAAGCCAGTTTGGAGGGTGAACTCACTGGTAGGGTGAGCAATGGAACCTAAGTGGAACCTGACTCCCAGGGATGTAAATCTTCCTGGAAACATGAGTCAGGACTCCCGGGGATGAGCTGGGACCCAGCATCATGGGATTAAGAAAGTCTTCTTGATCAAAAAGGAGAAGAGAGAAATGAGACAAAATAGAGTTTCAGTGACTGAGAAATTTGAAACAGAGTTGAAAGGTTACCCTGGAGGTTATTCTTATGCATTATATAGATATCCCTTTTTATTTTATGGTGTATTGGACTGGCTGGAGGGAAGTACCTGAAACTGTTGAGCTGTGGTCTAGTAGCCTTGATACTTGGAGATGATTTTATGTCTATATACCTTTTATGGTGTAACCATGGATTGTGAAAACCTTGTGGCTGACAGTCCTTTTATCCAGGATATGGACAGATAAGTAAAAAAAAGGAAGGACAAATAGGTAAATAAATAATAGGGGGCAGAATAAAGATTAAAAATTTGGATAAGTTGAAATGCTGTGGTCAATGAGATTGAGGACTAAGGGGTATGAGATGTATGGGTTTTTCCTTTTTATTTCTTTTTCTGGAGTGATGCAAATGATCTAAAAGTGATCACGGTGATGAATACACAACTATGTGATAAAAATAAAGAAGTAAGGGAGGGAGGCAGAGAGGGAGAAGAGATTCACGGACTGGAGAACACAGGGAGCAAGAGAGATTCCTGGCATCTTCCAGCAGCTCTCCAATCACTTTGGTTGCTATTCCTGGGATGGTGGTGCCTGCCAACTTGTCTTGTTACCGTGCTTGAGAGAAGCATTTCACCCAGGCTGACACCATGTCAGCCCTGCCCTGCCACTTTTCTGTGGGCTCATTTGGACATGCACCCTGGCTGCCCACCCTCCAGGATTGTCTGCACCTGTGACAAGGCGACTGGCTCGACCCAGGAAACCTCAGCCCTGGGCAAACCAGGAAGTTTGGTCACCCAAAACAGTGAACCCTTTCCCAGCCACCAGCTTTGTTGTCTGCGCTGGCCTTGCCTGGAAGAAGAGAGTGGGTAGAAAAAAAACAAAGCCACGAGGTACAACTCCCTGCCAGAGGGTCCAGGGGAAGCAGAACCCGGTCACTTGTTGGTGAGGTGGACTGGATGGCGGGGAGAAGGGGAGAGTGAGGGCAGGATGAAAAGAAATACTCAATTCCCAGCTCCTCCTGGCTTAGTGCAAGGCACCGATCTTACAGGACAGGTCAGAGAAGCCAGGCCAGTGCCAACATACTTTCAGGTGGACATGCGGACTGGGCCTCAGTTTCCTCACCTGTAAAATGGATTATATATGAGTGAATCCACATCTATACTCAGAACAGTACCTGCGTGTGGGAGCAGTGTGGGCTTATTTCCATGATGGTAGGAATGAGCAGGGCATTCTGACCATAGTTAACTGAGCCCCGTGCGGCAGGCAGACCACTCATGGTCTTCCTGGTGCCAGGCTACGTGTGCCCGGGTTCTGTCATCCCATCCTGTCCTTTTCTGTCCCGCTATCTCTGGGCTGTCGCCTCCACAGACACCCTGACCCTCCCATCTTCTCTCCCTGTGTGTGGTTGCAGGAATTCCTGCTCAAGGTGGGAAACCTGAGCCACGGGGCTGTGCAGGCGATCAGTGACCTGCTGAACACGGACGCCGGCTACTAGGAGGCCTTCACGGACACGCTGGATTCGCTCATCTGCTTCTCCCATGGGCTCCCATAAGAATTAGGTGGGGAGATGTGAGATGAGCATGGGTGGGCCAGTTACCAACCAGAAGAACTTGCAAAATTGGGAGAGGAGCCCAAAAGAAATGGGTGGTGGAGGCAGGGGTGAAGGCAGGGGTTTTCAAACTCTAGTATGCATTGGAATTGCCTTGGGGCCAGGATCGCTGACCACTGCCACCTCCCCCCAACTCCCCATCCCCATACACACTCACTTACTCAGAGTTTCTGACTCAGTAGATCTGCCCTGGGGTCTGAGAATTCACATGTCTAATAGATTCCCAAGTGATATACATGCTGATTGTCTGGGAACCCCACTTTAAGAATCACTGGTGAAGGAGAATCATGCCAGGAAGCTACAGATGCTACACGGGTGATGACCACTGCTTGGATCCAATAGTATTTTCAGGGGGCCCAAGAAGATGCATGAGGATGCTAATCATGAAAACCCAACCACCAAACCATAGACAGCTCTCCATGCATCCTGGGGCTGCAAACGGAAAATAAACTTGAATATGTGCTCCCCACAGGTTCACGAGACCCCCACCTTGACAAAACAGACTGTGGATATTTATAAGAGGGCAGTCTGCAATTACTGAAGAGCAGAGTGGACTGATGCATTTAGTTATGTGAGCATTCAGACCTCTTCTTTCCCTGGTAGCATCCATTCCACCAACCCCCAGCATTTTTAGCCTGGGCAAATCAGCTTAAATTCAAACCAAGTCCTGCTTGAAAGAAGGATGAAAGGAAAAGGGACTCCCAGGACAGACTGAATGGGGACTCCTAATGGCAGTAAGCCCGCATCCTTGGGAAGCCCACTCTGTGCTAGGCTCTCTCCAAGGGCATTGTGCAGAAGGGTCTGAAAGTGTCTGCAAGGGTCTTAGGTCTTTGTCAGCCCTGTGGCCAGGAATCCTGCCCACAACATGGGGTTCAGCTTTGGAGCACCGAGTGGAGATGACCACCCAAGAGGGCAAAAGGGGAGTGGCTGAGGGGCAGCTCACTATCCACTTTCCAAATCTTGTACTCCAACAATGGGCTGTAACTGCCCAGAGGTTAATGCCTTTGACTTGTCAGCCGAAAGATGCCCCTCTCAACTAGTTTCTTGCAGTGATGACCACGTTGCTAGGCTGGTCCTCCTTTTTTCCAACTACTTAGCTCTCTAGCACTGGGCCAGAGCAAGGCCCTTAAAGAACTCATCCTCTGTCCAGTCCAAACGGACCACCCTCTGCATGATCCTGTCCACCAGCTTGCTTCCATCTCCTTGTTTTGCTTGTCCATCCTCAGGTTTGATGAAATTACCAGAGGCTTTGACCAGTAAAAATAGATTGCTGAGTGGGGGCTAGAAGGAAAAAGAAGCGGCATAATGTTCATAACTGTCAAAGCTAAGTGATAGACACAACAGGCTCCATTATATTATTCTGTATATGTTTGGAAGTTTTCATAATACGAACTTTTCACTATAGATATTCCAAACCTGGTGTTCTAGTTTGCTAGCTGCCGGAATGCAATATACCAGAAATGGAATGGCTTTTAAAGGGGAGAATTTAATGAGTTGCTAATTTACAGTTCTAAGGCCCAGAAAATGTCCCAATTAAAACAACTCTAAAGAAATGTCCAATCAAAGGCATCCAGGCAAAGATACCTTGGTTCAAGAAGGCCGATGAAGTTCAGGGTCTCTCTCTCAAGTGAGAAGGCACATGGCGAACACAGTCAGGGCTTCTCTCTCGGCTGGAGGGGCACATGGCGAATATGGCATCATCTGCTAACTTTCTCTCCTGGCTTCTGGTTTCAAGAAGCTCCCCGGGAGGCATCTTCCTTCTTTATCTCCAAAGG
>PVIY010061715.1:0-11133 GCA_004026745.1 Myrmecophaga tridactyla | reverse complement strand
CGTCTCCCAGCACCCTGAGCCACCCACCCAGCACGCCCGCCCACCCCGAGCTGCCCACCCAGCCCTCGGTAGAGTGGGTGCTCACTGTCGCCTCTGGGGGCTCTGAGGCTTCCAGGGGACATAAAGTCCACACTACCATCTGGAGTTTTCTTTCCACTGGGGCTGGGGGGGCCCTGAATGGATGTTCAGGGCAGGGGTGACCCTGGGGGGCTTCTCCCCACAATAGGAGCCAGGCAGGAGACAGGCCATGAGAAAAGCTTTCATTTGCTGAAGCTGGAAATCTGAACAAAACTGCTGTCTACAGCAGGTGGAGGGGTGCCTCCAGAGAGGGGTGCCCAGAAGCTATGTGGGGGTGGCCACAAGCCCAGCAGGACCGTGCCCCAGCGTCTGCCCAATCACAGCCGTCTCTAGAGGCTTGAAGCCCACGTTGTCCAGAGGGACCCCAAATGCCAGGAGCTTGGCCTCATAGGTGCGCAGCAGGTCGTTGTGTGCCTGCGGAGAGGGGCAGCGTCAGGCACGGGTGCCCCACTCACTGTGCCCCAGAACGACCCCCAGGAAAGGCAGGGGCACTGTGGCTTTGATGGCCACCTCTTAGTCTCTGCCTGTCTCCAGGCACAGTGCCTGCCACAGGCCAGGGGTCCACAGTGGGGCCACCCCCGAGGCTGACACCTGGCCAGGCTAGGCTCCGAGCCACTACCATGCAGCCCTCTGCACCTGACCCCTATGGAGGGACTATGTTTCCTCTTCCCCTCAGGCCCTGTGCCCCAGTTTAGTCTTCCCCTTTCCTCCCACTCACCCCTCCCACCCTGGGGCTGCCCCATCCACTTCCACGTGGAGGGCAATGCCTTCCAAGGCCATGGGCTGGCCGGACAGGGCTGAGGCCCCGTTGAAGGCCTGGGGCCAGCCTCAGAGCAGGGCTGGGAAGAGTCGATTTCACCACCACCCTTAAAGAAAAGCCAGTGTCTGAGGGTCAAGTGGGGTCGGGCTGGCCAGGCCCTGCCTTTCCTTGGTCCGGGCATCACTGCACTGAGGGGCTGCCAAGGCTTAGCCTCACAGGGGTGGCGGTGGGCAGGATGAGGGAACCCTGACACGCAGCATCTTCAGCCTGGGGTCTGGAAAGCCTGGCAGAGGTTAGCGGCCACAGTCAGGGCTGACCAGCAGCCACGCTGCCATGTGTGTGGTGAGGGGGCTCCGGGAGGGCAGCCCTGTGGACTGGGGACAGCAGGAAGAGCCCAGAGGACAGGGTAAGTGGGCTCCAATGCTGCCCACCACCGCAGCAGGGGTCTGGGCTGCTGCCTGGGGCTGGGTGTGGAGCGCTCATGTGACCTGAAAGGAACATACAGGCCAAAACGGTGAAGGGGCACCTCCAAGAGGCCAGGAGGGCAGGGCTGGGGCTGCCCCGCAGGATACTGGCCCAGTTGCTGACTCAGCACTGGGGGTGCAGGGCGGGGGTGGGGGGGGGCAGATCCAGGCAGGGCCTCACCTTGCACACGCGGGCCAGCTCATACTGCAGGTCTTTGATGGCACTGTTTTTCGATTCCAGGACATCCTGAGGAAGGAGCAGGGGGAAGGTTAGGGGAAAGAGCTCCAGGGATGGACAGGCTCATCTGTGTACCTGCATGCCCTGAGGCCCTGTCACACCCTATGTGGAAAGGGCCCGAGCCCCAGAAGGAAACATCTGCCTTTGCATCACCTGCAACAGGAAACTAAGAAAAAACTAGCAAACAAAGGAGATTTACCTGTAGCTGCTCTCTGTGCAAAGAAAAAGCAATAAAGGGAAAGCAAATATTTGTATGAACAAAAACACTTCGCAAGTTAAAAACTCACAGGGCCTGTGCTGGAGAGGAGCCTGGGGCCACTTGGAGAGAGCGGTCAAGTACAGGGACCAGGCCTGTGTCTTGGCGGGCTCCAGGGCCCAAATAAGCAGGTTAGATATGCCACCTTTGGGTTCCAGAAGGTGCAGCACAGAGCCCACAGCCCATTCTTCAGATTTTTTAATTCAGTGGGTATGTTATTTAGTCAAAAGACTATGTATTTTTTAAATCTTAAAACTAAAAAACTGGAAAAACATCTTGCCCCAAACAGGACCAAGGATGACAAAGAAACGGCCCCAAAACATGCCGAGCTGCCCAGGAGCCGCACAGCCCACCACAGCCATGCCTTCCTGGCACTTTCCTTTTCGGTCTTTGTATTTTCCTGTATCTTTCAACGTTCCTCAATAGCCACTTTAACCTTTTGGCCTGGAGTTTTAATGGTCAATTAATGCTTTAAAGCACATTTTCTAATGCAGTTATTACTTCTAGAATCAAATTAAAATGGTGAGTTTGTTTCCTGTCTGCCCAGGAGGCTTTAGACAGGGGTCTACAGAGCCGGTGCCCCTGCCTGCTAGAAAGATCCAGGGCCCAGCAGGCACAACACAAAGACCAACCTCCAATCCCAGGGCTCAGGGGCCACGTCCCAGGTGCTACGTCCCAGGTGCTGGGGGCATGCGCGCAAGGGCATCCCAGTCCCCCATGGCTCCAAACTCACAGCCCAGCACATGGGGCCTTTCAGTTGCTCAGGCTTGGCTCAGGGTCCTCCCAGCCACCCATGTGCTACTGGGACAAGTCAGACAGATAGACAGGTGGACAAATTTATGGGACACGCAGGTGGACATGTGGACAGAAGATGGACAAAGGGACTGAGGAGTGGATGAGCTGACAGATGGACACATGGATGGGTAGGCAGGCAGACAGACGGACAAGTGGACAGAAGGATGGACAGGTCGATGAGCTGTGGACGGTTGGACAGATGGGCAGGTGGACAGCAAGTAGGTGGAGGATGGAGCTGGCTGGTGTGGTAGTTTTAAGTAGAGGTGAGGTGACCCTTCTGCAGGAACAGATGGGATCTGAGGGTACACCTTTCTACTCAGCTGGCAAATCATCTCAAAGTGCTGGCCCCGATACTTCTCAGGAAAGAATACCCTCCACGACAGCGTGGAAGTTAAAACGTTGGTCAGGAGCATCTATCCCTGTGAAGGATGGGGGCAGCGGAAGCAGCAGACAGGCCCAGCCACGTTCCAGGGGGCTCCCATGGCGGCTCAGGACCAGATGCTCCAACCCCAAGGAAGCCAGTCAGCCAGGCGTCCGGGACTTCCCAGACCCCTGGCCAGGCGCTCGTCCGCTACCCTCCTAGGCCCCCAACCAGATCCAGAACAGAAGGGACAAGGCCTACCTCCCCACATGAGAAGCTAGTCAGATGGGCCCTGGGAGTGCCATGAGAACCGCAGGTGCAGCTAGGAACACATTCCAGGCTCTGCTCAGACACAAGGCCTGGGACGACTTCATAGGCACCCACCACCATGGCAGGGCGTCAAGGAGCCCTCTGCACTATTGCCGGCCATGCTCTGGCACAGCTTAGGAGCCACATCAGTGCCGGCCCCGTCCAGCCTTCCACCCAGATGACCACAGAGCACGGGGCCCCAACAGCAGCGTCTGCTACCCCAACCCGTGTCACCTGCTGACCGGAGCAGAGGTGCCCACTGCTGCCCATGTCCCCACCCAGCCCAGCCCTCAAGGACCTGAAGCAGCAGGGCCACATGCGCAGGCCATGCAAGCCCCTGGAGACACGCCCTGGAGGCCACACAAAGGGCCTCGCCAGCGAGGGTGCGGGGCCCACCTCGAGCTTGCGGGACACAACGGTCAGGGCACCGGCGTCCAGGTTGGAGGCGGCCAGCACCTCACTGAGCTGCGCCTCCTTCCGCTCCACCGCTGCGCTCAGTGCCTGCAGCTTGCGCTCCAGGACCAGGTTTTTGAAGCCAGTCTTCTGCTGAACCTCGTGGATGGCTGCCGTGAACTTCTGATACAGCTCGTCCCGCTCCTGCTGCACCTGCAGGGACCGCAGAGGCTTCAGCTAGGCTCAGGGCCACCCACCCCTGCCAGGGGCCTGGGGTCAGCTGGCCACGCCCCAGGGAGGCTTGGGGGTGCTGAAGGGCAGAGTCCTCTGCAGAGCAGACTGTGAGGCCCCCGAGCCAGATGCACATGCGCCCAGGGAGAGTGGCCCTGGGGATGCATTTCCATCTCCTACCTCTTTATCGTATTGACTGCACACTTCAAAAAGTTAGAACCTTGCAGAAGTGTGTGAGAGGTGCGCACTCCTCAGAGGCTACCATAATGAACATTTGGCATGACTCCTCCCAGAGTGTTGTCTACACATTAAAAACATGACTGCTAAGACAAACACTGCAGCTGCTTTTTCTCCAGCCCATGGGCACACGCAGACTGTGCCATGATCCCACAGCACACTTATGTCCAGCCTCCCACCAACAGACGTGTGGATGGAAAGATATTTAGCCTGGTTCTCAAAGTAGTGCTGAAGCACCACGAACCACATTCAGAGCAAAGAAATGCAGCAGGGGACGTGCCTCCCGCACATGCACACCTGCCAGCCTGGCACATCTCCCAACCCCGCACCATCTGTCCAGGACCCCTGGTTGACAGCGGGGGGCACTGGTGGTTTCCTGTCTCGTCCATGGCATCTCTGACGGTGGTGGCTGTTCTGGGGAAGCGGCTGGGGGAAGTGGAGCCAATGCCTTGGTTACAGGCTGAGCCCAGGAGCAACCACAGGCGTGCCTTGAAGTCTCAGCAGCCCCGGCAAGGGCCAGTGACTCTGTTCTCCGTAGGTGAGGCCTTGGCAGGATGGGCTGGGCAGACTTTTGGAGACAGTGGCCACTTGCAAGGGACCGCAGAAATGCCCATAAAATTTTTAACACCCACGTATATACATCAGGAAAGGGTTAAACTGGCGAGACTTGGGGCTGGCAGGGCATCTTGCAGTGGATAATTCCAGCCGTCTCTGGGCAGGCTCTGACCCAGCAATGACTTCACCAAGACACACAGCTATACAAAGATGAATTTAAAGAATACTTGTGCTGCACTGCTCATAGGAGCAAAGGATTGGAAGCTAGATAAATGACCGTTTTGTGCACTGGGCACCATGCAGGCACTAGAAAGAATGAGCTGGCGTCACAGGGGCTCATCACACACCATAGCCGCCTTATGGCATATGGTCCCGTTTTTGTGAACATGAAGTCACACCCACGCTGGAAGATGCAAGGACACAAAGCTATTATCAGAAATGTGAGGACGAGGAATGTGAAGAAAGAGATGTACCTCTTCGCTGTCAGCAGGGAAGCTGAGAGGTGCAGCCCCTTGGAGGGCAGGGTGGTGGCTCTAGGAGGCTAGGGGTGGGGTTGCCATAGGATCCTGCAACCCCGTTGCTCGCCATATACCTGGAGGAACAGTGTGGGGACACGAATGGACATCTGCACACTGGTGCTTATGGCGGCAGTGTTTCCAATTCGCAGTGGATGGACGTGGCCTAAGGGTATGATGGGGGGATGGAAGGGGGAAGTGCGGTGCATACGTACAAGTGACTTGGCCAGAAGCTGTGAGGCGTACAGGTAAAGGACACTAAGGACAGCGTGTGGAATGAAATGTCAGAAATGAAGACAAGTATCATGCCTCACGCATATGGATTAACTGCAATACACAAACTCGGAGAACTGGAGTCAAGAGCATGGGTTACATAAGGTTGGGGCCTATTGTAAAGGGCCCTAGATTGTAAGTTCTTACAGCAGACACATATATTCCAAAGTTGTAATTGTTATTCCTAAAATTCTGTGACACTGAGTTATTTGTGCATAACCTGGTCATTTCCTGAAACTCTGCGTGACACCTGAGACTCAGAGTTAGAGTTCTGAAGCTATGAAAGTCAGCAGTACCCCGTACAGAAACTGTTAAAAAATTTCAAAAAGTGACCAGTAGATATGAATGAAGCTGATCTAGAGAGGACTAAGGTAGATCAGAATATGGGTAAAGAATGATATAGTCTATATTTTAAAACTTCAACTTCTGTGTGAGACCAAAGGGAGAGATGTTTATCTGGTACAAAATTTTTATTTTAGGTAGAGCATTTCCTAATTTAACTTGTATGGTCAGTTTATTCAAACAGCGTAATTACCCAGAATCTTCAATAGGGTGTGAGATCTTGTTGGTTTGTACAGGTTAGAGTGATGCCTGATATATCCCAGAGTTTTTTGGGCAGAAACAAAAAAAGTAGTTGCAAAGTCCCCTTGGAAGACTGGGGAGAAAGGAGGAAATATTCAACTTCCCCATTTGAGGAATTTCTGATATTCTTGCAAGCAGTGGGGACAACTAAATCTTGCAAGCAATGGGGACAACCAAACCAAATGCAAGCAGTGGGGACAGGCTGAGCCCTCAATCTTGGGTTTCACCCCTATGAAACTTATTCCTGCAAAGGACAGGCTGAGCCTACTTAAAATTATGCCTAAGAGTGACCCTCAGAGAACCTTTTCTGATGCTCAGATGTGGTCTCTCTCTCTAAGCCAACTTGGCGGGTGAACTCACTGCCCTCCCCACTACGTGAGATATGACTCCCAGGGGTGTAAATCTCCTTGGCAACGTGGGGCAGGACACCCAGGGATTCGCCGGGACCCGGCATCATGGAATTGAGAAAGCCTTCTTGACCAAAAGGGGGAAGAGAAAAATGAGACAAAGTTTCAGTGGCTGAGAGATTTCAAAGAGTTGAGAGGCTATCCTGGACGTTATTCTTAGGCACTATATAGATACCCCTTTTTTAGTTTAGGGTATATTTGGAATGGCTGGAGGGGAGTACCTGAAATTGTGGAGCTGTGTTCCAGTAGCCTTGATTCTTAAGGATGACTGTATGATACAGCTTTTACAATGTGACTGTGTGATTGTGAAAACCTTGTGTATGATGCACCTTTTAAGCAAGGTATGGACAGATGAGCAAAAAAATAAGTATAAAAAATTAATAAATAATAGGAAGGGATAAAGAGTTAAAAAAAATAACTGAGTAGATTGCAATACTAGTGGTCAATGAGAGGGAGGTGTAAGTGGTATGGGACGTATGAGGTTTTTTTTTTCTTTTTATTTCTTTTTCTGGAGTGATGCAAATGTTCTAAAAATGATCGTGGTGATGAACACACAACTGTGTGATGATACTGGGAGCCACTGATTGTATAATACATATAGACTGTATGTGTGTGAAGATTTCTCAATAAAAATATAAAAGAGATGTGAGGACAAGGACTGAGCAAGAAGATACACTCACTTTTACACACACAGAGCGACCTGACTTGTCCAGGTGCAAAGGTCATAGGTCAGCCAGGCCACTCCGTGTGTCTCTCAGTGAGCCCGAGGGAGGGAAGCGGGTACAACCCCCTCCCCACAAGTTGTCCACAGAGCATACCAGTTTGTCTTGGGAAAGTCGCAAAGAACAAGGAGGAGGGCCTCCGCTTCGGAAGCCGGGCCGTGCCCTGAGCTCACCTTGACAAACCGCTGCTCCAGCACCTCGTGCTCCCACTGCAGGTCCTTCAGCTCTTTTTCCGTGACTTTCAAACGTGCTTTTGTGCACTGGCGAGAAAGAGGGAGGGTGGAGGGCAAAGCAGTCAAAACTCACAGGCACGCCACCCAATTCAGGCTCTGGGGAGCCCCCTGCACAGGTCAGTGGGGCACAATGGGCCTCCCAGGCCTCTCCGCAGGGTCAGGGCTCGTCTCCCCACCATCTGCTGACCTCATACTCCCCTGGGGAGCTCAGCCTCTGGCCCCTTCTCCCTCTGGTCTGCAGGTCACGGGTTCCGAGAAGCAGGCGGGGCTCACCGTCAGGACCTGCCTGTCCCTCTCATAGTTCACAAGCTTCTTCTGCATCTCGCTCATCTCGTCCCGCGCCTTCTGCAGAGGGTCTGCCAGGCGCTTGTTCTGTACAGACACCTCCGCCATCTCCTTCTCTAGGTGGTCCTCCTTCTTCCGCATGTCCTCCATCTGCTCCTGTGGGCAGAGCACAGGTAGGGACAGGCTGGACAGGGGGCCTGCAGGCCACAAGGAGCGAGGCCGCACGTGCCCCGGGACCGAGACCTGGTGTATGTATAAATACGGTGTTCTCTGGCATGGAATTTTCCAGAAATGCAGCTTCCATGTAAAGTGAGCTCAAACTCTGCTCAGGGCACTGCCAAGAGCTGCTCTCCAGTTTGGAAAAGCCCCCGCGGGCGACCTGTGAGTGTGCGGCTGTGGGTAAGGGGTCTGGTTCACAGGCTTTCACTTGGCCCCTCTGCGCTCCCTCAGGGCAGCAGGGCGCCGCGGCACCTTCAGGGAGTTGATGAGGGCCAGGTTGTTGAGGGTGATGTCGTTGTAGTAGTTCTTGATGTCCGTGAAGGCCTCCTCGTGGCGCTGCATCAGCGTGTTGATCTGGCCGTTCTTCCTCTCCTCCACCTCGTGGATCTCCGTCTTTCTCTGCAGATCCAGCTCCTCCCTGAGCACCTTCATCTTCTTATCATACTTGGCCTCGATTTCTGAAAAGCAACAGCACGCAGCAGCTTAGCAGCTACGACGACAGCTGGTGCCTCCCACGGACTCCAGGACACCAGCCTGCAGCCGGATGGGGGCTGCAGATGCGCACGGCGGGGCACGGGGGCAGATGCCCAGGCTCCTCGTGCTCCTGACTGCCAAGAGCCAGCAAATCCCAGCAGGCACCAAGCCAGCAGTGCAGAGCACAGGGCTCGACAGTCACCCAGACACAATTCTGAAACCGGAGCCTTCTCAGGCCAGGAGTCCTGGAGACTATTCAGACAATGCTGCCTGCGAGACAGAATAATTACCACCAGCTGCTAATTGCCAATTTTAGCCAGGAGCAGGGGCCTGATGGCAACACACCTCCAACTGGAGTAGCTGCCCGATGGTCCTGAGTGGGCCCACCCACCTCAGAAACTACCCCGCCCTCTCTCTATACTCCAGGTGCTTTTGGCCTGGCCTATGTGCCCTGCATGAGTGGCTCTGGAGGTAGGTTACTTTTTGGTGGTCATGGGGTCTCCAGCCCCATCTGAGCACAGGACAGTATGTGTGTGCAGGAAGCTGACCTCGGGCTTGCCTCTCAAAGTCATTCCTCATCTTAGTGATCTCCTCAGCGTGTTTCTGCAAAAGTGAAAGCGTGCTATCAGCAGACACCCACCTCCCTGCAGGCTGGGCCCCCAGCACTGAGCCCAGCTGCACCCCTCTGCCTGACAGTGCAGCCCCTGGAGCTGCCAGTAGTGCCAGCCAACCCACCTTGGCAGGCTTAGAAAAGTATTTAACAACTATTTTAATAAATAACTACCTTATAAAGTTTTAATTATTTTAGAGCAGTATTTTCACTCAAAGGAGAATTCAGATCACACTGCAATACCCTGCCAGGCCTTGGGCTTCACAGGCAGCTCCACATCAGTGACTTTGGCAAAAGCCAGCTTAGGCTGCTCTGGGGAAGGACAGACCCCTTGCATGCCCCCTCATGCAAGCTGCAGAGATTGCAGCATCCTGGAGGGTCTGTGGATTAGATCAGGGCTCAGCTCAAAACCAAAGCAGACCTCGCCCTCAATGGCCCAAATCCTCTGAACAGCCCCCTTGCATCTGGCCACACAGAGGCCTAACCCTCTCTCCTGGATGCAGCCGACCTCTGAGCCTTTCCCTGGCCTTTCTCCTCAGCCTCAGTCACCCCTCACCGTTCACGGCCCTGCCCGAGGGGGCAGCCCTGACGGCAGCGCAGGGAACTGCAGCCTACCCCAAATCCTGGCCCCCAACCCTTCCCAGCCATGCCTCCCCTATATGCTGCTGGCATTTATCTCATTTATTTTACCTTATATTTTGTATGCTGTCCCTTGCAAAGCTAACCCAGCCCCATGCAGGCAGGTTTTGTCCCTTTTTTTCCTGCCACGTTCCTGAACCTAGAACAGGGCCTCACACACTACAGGCGCTCAACAAATGAACTTCCCTCAAGAAAGACCAACCCCAATCTCATAAGGAAACTGAGTGTGCATGAGCAGAGCTGCACAATCCCTGTCATGGAAACCCAGGGCCCAGCACACTGGATGCTGGAATTTGTCTGCATTTTCCTAAAAGGGCTGACCTCACTCTCCAGGAGAGTAGCTGGGCTTCTGGTTCCAACAGCACATGAAGAAAGTCCCAGATTTCCCTCTCACGAAGTACATCGATGGTCAGATCAGAAACAGAAGTCTACACTTAGCCCCATAGGTTTTGACTGGCTGCAGGCAGTTATTTTAAATACTTCAATTAGTTGCCAAGAGGAGGGTCTACACCAAAACACGCATTCCCTGCTGCGACAGGAAAACCAGGGTCCATGCTGCGGCTGCCTGCTGGACCCCAGACCTACCAGCCGCAGGTTCTTCACCACCACCTCATGGGCCAGCTCCTGCTCCTTGAGCTCCACCTTCAGGGCACGCACATCCCTGCAGAGCACACCCTCCTGGGCGCGGTGCTCCTTCTGCGCCAGCTTCAGGACCACCACGCCCTCTGCCTTCATCTCTGTCAGGTTGTTCTGATGCTCGTACAGAAGGTGCTTCACCTTCTGCTTGTAGACCTGTGAACAGGGAGGTGCCCCATGTACACGCTCGCACAGCCCTGTGCACACCTTAAAAGCCTGTGCACCTTGCACACCTGCACACACTAACACATCTGCACACCAACACATACCTGTGCAACTTGTATGCCTACACACCTGGGATCCTTACACACCCACACAACACACCTACACAGGCCTGCATGCACTTTTGCACCTTGCATGCCTACACAACCTGCACACACCTGTGTACCTTATTCACCTGCCTACCCCTGCACCCCTTACACATCTGAAGACACACGCACACCTGCATGCACCTTACACACCTGCACACCTCTGCATACCAAGGCACAGAGGAAGAGGCAGAGGCTGGCAGGCAAGGCCTTTACCCAGCCCACAGGGTGCAAACGTGCCAGCCTGACCTCGGGGCCCCAGGCCACATTTTAGACAAGTAGAGGACACAGAAAGAGGCAGTGACCCCAGAGCCAGGAGGAGCAGCGCCCCGCAGTGCAGGCTCACCTTGATCTCCACCTGGTGCCGCTCCTCCGCCTCCTCCATCTCGCGATCCTTGTTGCGCAGCTCCGCCCTCTTCTCTTCCAGCTGCCTCCGCGTGATCTCCCAGAAGGTGTGGATCTTGTCACGCTCCAGCTGGAAGTAGTTGCGCTCCTCACGCTCGCGGTCCAGCTCCTCCCGGATGCGGCCGACATGCTCCTCCACCTGGGGGGC
>PVIY010061714.1:0-11140 GCA_004026745.1 Myrmecophaga tridactyla | reverse complement strand
AGAGAGGGGTAGGGTGGTGAGACTGCTTGTTGTGTTGGCTGGAGAGAGAAGCCACATCTGAGCAACAAAAGAGGTTCTCTTGGGGGTGACTCTTAGGCCTAAATTTTAAGTAGACTTGATCTATCCTTTGCGGGGTTAAGTTTCATCTGAACAAACCCCAAGACTGGGGGCTCAGCCTATAGATTTGGTTGTCCACACTGCTTGTGAGAATATCAAGAATTCAACTTGGGGAAGTTGAATTTCTCCCTGTTCTTATCACTCCCCAGAGGGGGCTTTGCAGATACTTTTCCACTCACTGATCGAATCACTCTGGGGTTCATCGGGGCATCACTCTGGACAAACCAGCAAAATCTCATGTCCTACCTGAGATTCTAAGTATTTAACAAACATGAACATTCTTAACATATGAACGTTCCATACTTGGCGTACAATCAATGGCTCACAATATCATCACATAGTTGTATATTCATCACCATGATCATTTCTTAGAACATTTGCATCATTCCAGAAAAATAAATAAAAAGAAAAAACTCAAACACACCATACCCCTTACCCCTTCCTCTCAGGGACCACTAGTATTTCCATCTACCCATTTTATTCTAACATTTGACAGATGTTATTTTCATTGTTAAAATGAAATGCCTACAGGAATGGCATCATCAACACGGTGATGATGCAAGACAACCCCTGAATAAAACTCCCCAAAGATTCAGGAATATAAAGACAAATTCCACTTACTTGGAACTCTGGAGAATGATAGAGACTGGAGAAGGACTCTACAAACTATGAATCGAAGAAAGAGGCAAATGTCAGTTAGGAGACTTCCCTTCAGGTCCAGCCATCCTCTCCCTGCCCCTTCATTCAGACCCAAACAGCTTGGAGTTCTCCAGAGGCAGCAGCCCAGGTCCCTCCTACAGGGAGCACAGATTATAGAGTAATTCACAGCAGTGAGTTAGAACCCCATGCATATCCAGGCACAAGGATCCAAGGCCACAGAGCCCCCAGGTGGAACCCTAGCCTCTGAAGAGAACTGCATACAAAAGATTCCCTCTGGGTATGTGGTGGGTGGTGAAGTGGTTAAGGAGAGGAAAAACCATGGCAGAACTGCTGCCAAGTGCTGCACTCACTCAGCCGGTTACTGTCAGTGGGACTCCCTAAATGCAAAAGGGACTTCTCTGGAGTGACACATCCACCCGGCTCCTGAGGGCAGGATTCCCTCATGGGGAAGAAATTGGAGACAGAAAATCCTCACAGAAAAGATAAAGGGAGGGTATGGAGTGTGTGGAGGTTAAACTGAACTTCAGTGAAACTGGAGGACCCAGAACTGAAAAGTGTAAGAAAAATGAGGCACTGAGTGAGGGAGAGAATTTAAACAAATCATGGGAGCTGGGAAAAAAAAGTCTGCACCAAAACAAACAGAACAGATCAAGATTCCTGGAGATGGAACAGAAGAAAGGATGTTTCCTCCTGGAAGTGAAACAATTGCACAAAAAGTACAATCTTAAAAATTGTACCACATATACAGGGCAAGAATCAAATGAAGAGCTGAGAAAATCTGATCACTTAAACTTGGGTTATTCTAAAAGTCCAGAGTACGTTGGCCCAAACATCAAAGAACCTTAACACAAAGTCAATCAAAAATAAAACCTTAGACAAGAGGGAGAAGCTGACCTTCAGCGTTAACTCATCAAGATAATCCAATGTGTAGATATCAGCAAAACATTACAAGCCATATGAGAAATAGGAACATATGGCTCAGTCAAGGAATCAGATTGAAAATTAAGAGGAGACACAGAATTTGAAACAACTAATTAAAGATGTTCAAACAAATCTCCAAAATCAATTCAAGGAAAATATGCATAAAGAGATAAAGGATATTAAGAAAACAATATGTGAGCATAAAAAAGAATTGAAAAGATAAGAGGAAACGTAGCAGAAATTATGGGGATGAAAGTCACAATAGTAGAGATTAAAAATACACTAGAGGCATACAATTACATACTTGAATAGGCAGAAGAATCAGTAAACTAGAACACAGGGCAATCAAAATCATACAGCCAGAAGAACAGATATAGAAAAAATTGAGCAACGCCTCAGGGATTTGAGTGACAGTATAAAGGGCACAAATAGATGTGTCATGGGTGTTCTAGAAGAAGAAGAGAAGGGAAATGAGGGGAAAGAATACTTGAGGAAATAATGTTAGAAAATTTCTCAACTCCTTTGAAAGAAGCTGAGCACACGCCAAAGAGAATAAATCCTGAACGACCTACTCCAAAACATATTAATCAGGATGTCAAATGCCAAAGATAAAGAGAGAATTGTGAAAGCAGTAAGAGAAAAGTGATTCATCACATACAAGGGATCCTCAGTAAGACTAAATGCCTATTTCTTATCAGAAACCATGGAGGCAAGAAGACAGTCATATGACATATTGATGGCACCGAAAGATAAAAACTGCCAGCCAAAAATTCTTTATTTGGAAAAACTGTCCTTCGAAAACGAGGGAGTGGCTTGGGACAGGGACAGAGGAGGATGGGGATGCCGTTAAGTTCTAAGCATCTGCCAGGAGGCTGTGAAGCTCTGTTTCAGTCCTTTGAAGTTGCCTGGTCCACCCCCACCCTTCCCTACCCCTGGTCTCCATGGAAAAGAAAAGAAGAACTTGAAAAAGTTGGATGAAAAGGATAACATATATTCATTCGTTCCCCAAACCAGGAGATCAATAAAATAGAAAATGCATATTTTTGAGGATCATTTAGCATGTATCATTTGTTAAAATATTTTTGAAGATTCTTGGGTACTATCATGCCCTCACACGCTTTATAGAGATTGTTTGGAAAACATTCTTCAGGCCTCTGGTAACTATTATATATGGAGACCTTTATTAATTCCACGAAGTGCCCAAATTGCAGAGGTATTATCGAAATTGCTACAAATAGAATCAAATCTTTACCTGTTAGTTTTGTATTGAGGGCTATTATTGAAAAGTATCAGCAAGAAGACCATTCAGATATTGTCACCTGCCCTGAAAATGATAGGCAACCATTAAATTGTCTACTAGATAAAAAATTAGTTTGTGGCCAATGCCTTACCATAGGTCAATATAATGGTCATCCTTTAGATGACCTTGAAAGTGCCTATCTGATAGAAAAGAACCTGCCTCAACAATTGCCTGAACAGCTAACCAACACACACTAGCCATCTTACTGGAAAACTGGAAGAACAAAAATCTCATTCTGAGAAAATGGTCCAAGGTGATAAGGAAGTTGTTCTCCATTATTTTAAGGAGATTTGAACAGAAGAAAAACATTTTCTTAACTGACCTCTGTAATGCTGGAAATCTGATTAAACAAGAACATGCTCCACAAATTGAAAAAAGGAAAGAAAGAGGAGAGTAGCAGTTTAAATTAGTGACACTGAGCACATCTTTGCAAAAAGAGTCTCTGCTTAAATTTCTTGGAAAAGCTGATGATGCCCATCAATGTCTGCCAATCTTGAGGTCAAACCCATTAACATTGAACCTCCTATAAGCTAAATATTTAAATCATGGTGCAGAGCAGAAATTGGACAAATTAAGAAATTTCTTATTCCTGAAATCGAAAATTTTCTCAAAAAGGATGCCATGTTCCTGGCCTGGTAAAGATGAAGAAGAAGTTAAATTTTTAAAAATTATAAACACTGTTATAATTACACTAATGTCAGTGATATTGGTAATCTTTTTTAACGAACGCATAATAACCTTTCTAAATGAAATCAATATGTTTTTCTGAAGTATGTCTATCTGTTTACCAAAGTTTATCTAACCCTTTGCATAATTTAAAGGTAAGATATGTCACTCTATATTTGTTGAAATAATTCATGTGGAAAATAGTTTCTCATTGAAAGTTGGCATCTCAGTCTCAGCAGAGACTGACCTTCAGCAAATGAAGACTAGGGGTAACATGGATAAATAAAACAAATAGCAAATTAAACTTCACTAGCTGCAACAAATATATAGCCATATTTCTTATACCTTTCATGCTTCTGTCGGATAAAAATGATGTGTCAAAGTTAGAAATGAGACATAGAATGTCTGAAACATGATTCAAATCAAGTCATTATCAAGAAAAAATAGAATAAAATCTAGTAATTCCACGATGTGAATATTTATTAAAAATATGTTATCCCATTTCAATTGACTTGATAGAAGTTGACTTACCATACTGAGACATTTAAACATTCCTTTACCAATATTGTCATTTACCAAAATTATACACTGCAGTGGTTGGCTTTGCAATATATATATATAACTTCTAAATTAAAAGAGGGCAGAATTCAGAAAGTGCATATGCCTTTATTTTGACGGGGCTTGAATCTTCTGAATGGGTGAATAATGGTGGTACAAAAAGGTTTCACAAAGTATAACTGATAAGGGATTGCTTACATTAAGAATCTATTTGATCACACAGTCCTGATGCAAACATTTAATGGGTTTTACCTTTAAGAGCACTGAAATTGTTCATTCCAGATAATTGTTCATTACATGTGTGACTTGGAATCATTCATTCCAAATAAAGCTATTGCTTTTGGATAATCTAAGTATTAGGGACCAATGGTATTTTCTATGATTTGGTCATCTTTTATGATTTATGTAAGTTTATTTTGAGATTGTTTATTTGATTTTGTGTAGTGTTTTATTCAGTCTTTGTCAGTAGTTAAATCAGTTCTTAGATAATTTGGAAACACATTATTTGGAAAGAATCATTGGTGACATGTTCCAGTCTCACCAGGTTTTGATGACATCACAGACTATATTTGTTTGAAAGACAGCCTACCTTGCTGTTAAGTCAAATTCCTTTCACTTAGTCCCCTTAACAGTGGCTGGATTATGATTCTTGTGGTAGGATTTTGGATTATTGCCCATGCATCTGGTAAGTGCAAGCCCAGTTGCTTTTGGAAATCCCAGATGGGCTATTACTCTGGGATCACATTTCTAAATTTTTAAAAAGATTTTCCATGTCAGATTAGTGGTTCTGACCCTACAGATTACATACAAATAAGTTATCATAAATATGGCTGTATTCAGGGGATTATTTCTAAAAACACCACTATGGCTTATCTGCTGAGAATAAGTCTTTCAGAAGTTTGAATTCAGAAGGTTGTATTAACTCCATTTGGGACCCAAATCAAAGTACATCCAGCACAATTTATTATGGGGTCAAAAAGCCTTTGAAGTATGTAATGAGTATGTGGAGAAATGTGTTCAAATATTAAGATATATAAGGATAATAAAAATGCATATAACCCTGAAAAAAATGAAGTAGAGTTTAAAATATTCACAGGTAAAGATAAACTGAGAGAGTTGTTAGCAGGCCTGCCCTACAAGAATTACTAAAGGGAGTTCTGCAGGTTGAAAGAAAAAGGCAGGATATAGTGACTTAGAGAAAAGTGAAGAAATGCAGATTCAGAGAACAAGTAGGCTATTGAAGCGAAGTTACTTATAAAATTAATAGGTTATAGAAATAGGTTGTGCAGTATAAACCCCAGGGTAGCCACAAAGAAACTGTTTTTAAAATATACAGAAACAGAAATATGAAAGGGACAAGTCAGGTACATTGCAAAAAAAAAAAAATCCATTATACAGAAAAGGAGTTTGCAATTAAAAAAAAGACAGAAAAAGAGATATGACACATGAAAACAAAAGGACAAAATGACTGAAGTAAACACAACCTTTACAGTAATAATATTGAATGTTAATGAATTAAACTCCCCAATCAAAAGACACAGGTTGGCAGAATTGATTTAAAAAACAGTATGTTCCAACTCTATGTTGTTTATAAGATTCTCACTTTAGACCCAAAGACATAAATAGGTCACAAGTGAAAGGTTGGAAAAAGATATGCCATGCAAATAGTAACAAAAGAGAGCTGTGGTAGATATATTAATATCCAACAAAATAGACAACATCAAAAGCTGCTATAAAAGGCAAAGAAGGACACTATATATTAATAAAAGGGCTATCCATCAAGAAGAAATAAGAATCATAAATATTTATGCAACTAACCACAGTCCCCCAAAATACACAAGCCAAACACTGGCAAAACCAAAGAGAGAAAAAGATACCTCTATGATAATACTTGGAGACTTCAATACACCACTCTTATCCATAGATACAACAGCTAGACAAAAGATCAATAAGAAAGCAGAGAACTTCAATACTATGATAAATAAACTTAGACTTAACAGACATATACAGAACATTGTATCTCAAAACAGCAGGATATACATTCTTCTAAAATTCACATGAATCATTCTCCAGGACAGACCACATGTTGGGTCACAAAACAAATCTCAATAAATTAAAAAAGATTTGAAATCATACAATGCATCTTTTCTGATCATAATGAAATGAAGCTGGAAATCAATAACAGATGGAGAACTGGAAAATCCACAAATACGTGAAAGTTAAATAACACACTCTCAATCAGTGGGTCAAAGAAGAAATTGTGAGGGAAATCAGTAAATATCTTGACATGAATGAAAGCAAGTATACAACATATCAAACCTTATGAGATGCAGTGAAGGCAGTCCTGAGGGGAAATGTTATAGCCCTAAATGCTTATAAAAAAGAACAGAGTGAAAAGCAAAACTCTAGTTCTGGAAGAACTAGAAAAAGAACATCAAACTAATCCCAAAGCAAGCAGAAGGAAAGAACTAACAAAGATTAGAGCAGAAATACATGGAATTGAGAATAAAATACAATAGAGAGAATTAACAAAACCAAAAGTTTGCCCTTTACAAAGATTAATAAAATTTGCAAACCCTTAGCTAGAATGAGAAGAAAGAAAAAAAAAAGAGAGAAGATGCAAATAAATAAAATCAGAAATAAGGCAGAGGGCATTACTACAGACACTACAGAAATAAAAAGGATCATAAGAGGATACTATGAACAACTGTAAGCTAATAAATTAGACAGCCTAGATGAAATGCACAAATTCCTAGAAAACATGAATAACCTATGCTGACTCCAGAAGAAATAAAAGACCTCAACAGACTAATCACAAGTAAAGAGATTGAATCAGTCTTCAAAAACATACCCCAAAAGAAATTTCCAGGACCAGATGGGCTTCACAAGTGAAATCTTCCAATCATTCCAAGAAGAGTTAATACCAGACCTAAATAAATGGAATGTCATTCCATGTTCATGAATTGGAGGACTAAATATCATTAAGATGTCAATTCTATCGAAAATGACTTGCAGTTTCACTTTACATTCTTATCAGTGATACCCACTTTTTCCACAATTTCACTCACACTATTAAAAAATTTAGTCTTTCTAGTGGGTATGTTACGATCTCTCCTTATGGTTTTAATTTACTTTTTCTTGATGACCAATGATGTTGAGACCTTTTTCAGTTACTTAGTAACTATTTCCATATCATTGTTTGAGAAGGGTCTGTTCAAAGCTTTTTGGCATTATTGTCTTATTATTCAGTCATAGGGCTTTTTTATATATTCTGGATTATTTGTCAGATTGTATATACAAACATATTCTTTCAGTGTATGGATCACCTATTGACTTTCCTAATGGTATCTTTAATGAGCAAAAGTTTTAATTTTTATAAGATTCAATTTTACCAAATGTTTTTCTTATATGACTAGTGCTTTCTGAGTTCTTTCTAAGCTATCTCTGCCTATCTCATATTAGGGATTATATTTTCCTGCTTTCTTCTAGAAGCTTCATAGTTTAAACTTTTACATTTAGCTTTATAATCCATATTAAATTAATTTTGCGGTATGGTATAAGATGAAGAATGATGGTTAGGTTCTGGTGTCAGTTTGGCCAAGTGATGATGCCCAGTTGTCTGGTCAGGCTAGCACTGCCCTGATCATTGCTGCAAGGATATTTCATGGCTGATTTATTGCATCTGTGGCTGATTACATCTACAATCAACTAAGGACACATCATCCGCAAATGAGATACTCCAATCAGTTGGATTTGATCTGATCAGTTGAAGACTTTTAAGGGAGAAAAGATATTTTTTCACTTCTTCAGCCAGGGAAGCCTCTCCTGTGGAGTTCGTCAAGATTGTTCATCAGAGTTGCCAGCCTCACAGCCTGCCTTTCAGATTTGGGATTCTTTTACTCCCATAGCTGCAGGAGATACTTTTATAAATTTTATATTTACAGATCTCTCCTGTTGGTTCTGTTTTTCTAGAGAACCCTGACTAATACAGTTTGGTACCAGCAGTTGTTTTTGAAAGACAGAATCTTAAAAATGGGCTTTTACATTTGATTTTCCACTCTGATCAGCCTCAAAGGCACTAATGACTCTGTTTCCAATAATCGAGATGACACTGACAGTCCTTGGTGTGAGTTGGCAATAGACATACACAAAATATCATGATTAGATTCTGCTAATTATACATTTACACAAGGCCAGGCTCTGGGGGAGGGTGTTTTGACACCTTTACAGAGTTTTGTGGAGTTAAGAGGTATAATGATGTTGGCTGGTGGTCCTTAGATACTCTGGATGCAGCTACGAGGGAAAGGGATGAGCTCAAATTTGCAACTTAAATGCCATATGAAATAAGTAAACATTTCTATGTGTGCCTTGAAATGAAATCTTATTTCCCATGGTATCAGACTTGAGATTTCTGAAAACCAAACCCAGTGTCTTATTGTGCAAGTAGCAGATTTGCAACGTAAACTAAATTTCCAAACTTGCAGTGTGTGCTACTAAAGGGCTTTGATTAGAAAAGAATGGGATCCTGAAACTTGAGATGGGGCCATTTGGGTTGATAATAATGACAGTGGGGACAAGGAAACCCTGGATTCTACTGATCTTTGCTAGATAAACCAGGAAGATCTGAAGAAACAGCTGCCCCACCTCTAGCCTGCCCGGAGGAGTTGGCCATCCAACCTCCACCAAAGGGATTAACCCTCCATTGCCTGCTAAACCTGTAATCACCTCCCCTGGGGAAACATTCCTCACTCCTCTGTCTGGAGTGATTAATCCTGTTTCACAAAATGAAACTGCAACAGAATGCCCTGAGGTATTTCGCCTGAAGGACATTTCTAATTATTTTCATGACTCACCCCCATCACTCCTCTTTCTTTCAAGACCTATAACTAGATTAAAGTCCCAACAGGCCCCAAAAGGTGAGGTACAAAGTGTGACCCATGAGGAGGTATGCTATACTCCAAAAAAACTACATGCGTTTTCCAATTCCAAAAATCAGGGGAATATGTGTGAGAATGGATATTAAGGGTGTGAGATAATGGTGGGAGGAATATAAAGTTCAAGCTGAATTTATTAATATGGACCCACTAAGCAGAGATTCTGCATTCAATGCTATAGATCAAGGGGTTAGAAAAGGTATTAACAGTTTGTTTGGATGGTTGGCTGAAACATGGATCCAAAGGTGGCTGACATTACCTGAGGTCAAAATTACAGAACTGCCCTGGTATAATATAGAAGAGGAGATCCAGAGGCTTAGAGAGATGGGAATGTTGGAATGGATTTATCATAGAAGACCTGCTCATACACCCCAAGAGTATCCAGAGTACACACCTTTTACTAGAGCTTTGAGGAATAAATTTCTGAGACTAGCTCCATTGTCCCTGAAGAACTCTGTAATCGCCCTCCTCTGTAGGTCAGATATTACTGTGGGAACTGCTGTCACTGAGCTGGAATCCTTAAATACAATGGGGATGATCAGATCCTGAGTTAGCAGAAACCAGGTGGCAAAAGTTAATCACCATAGACAAATGGGCATGGCCACCATAATGGACAGCAGACTCAAAGCAGTAGTCAAAATAATCTGACTGCAGAGACTTATGGCATTGGCTAGTAGATCACGGGGTACTTAGAAGTGAAATAGATGGGCAGTTGTGCTCATTTGAAAATATTATGGGTGGGCCATTGTGGCTCAGCAGGCAGAGTTCTCACCTGCCATGCCAGAGACCCAGGTTCGATTCCTGGTGCCTGCCCATGCAAAAAAAAAAAAAAAAAAAAGTATTATGTACCCAGAAAAGCTGTGTTTTTATCATGATTCAGTCTTGTGGAGGAAGCCATTTTTTTCATCCTGATCCAATATTGTAAGTGGACACTTTTGATTAGATTATCTCCATGGCGATGAGGCACACCCAATTGCGGGTGTGACCTTTTGATTACGTGGAGATGTGACTCCACCCAAACCAGCTGGGTCTTGATTTTGTTTATTGGAATCCTTTAAAAGAGGAAACATTTTAGAGAGAGTCAGAAATGACAGAAGCCTCAGAGCCAACAGAGAGAGCTGACACAGATGCAGTCATGTGAGAACAGAGTCGCGAATGTCTGGAGATATGTGGAGCTCAACAGACATTGCCATGTGATGTTAAGCAAGCCAGAAAACCTGGAGAGAGCCAAGGGAAGCCAAGAAATGAAAGCCAGCCATGGAGAAGCAAAGTGAGGAACCTTCACAGGAACAGAGGCTGAAAGCAATGGAGCCCAGGAGCAAGGGACCAGCAGATGCCAGCCACATGACTACTCAGCTGACAGAGGTTTTCCTGACCTATCAGCCTCTCTTCAGTGAAAGCAACCTCTTGTTGGTGCCTTAATTTGGACACTTTCACTTCCTTAGAATTATAAACTTGTAATTTATAATTCATTAAATTCCCGTTTTTAAAAGCCATTCCAGGGCAGGCCATGGTGACTCAGCAGGCAGAGTTCTCGCCTGCCATGTCAAAGACCTGGGTTCAATTCCCAGTGCCTGCCCATGCAAAAAAAAAGGCATTCCAGCTTTGGTATATTGCATTCTGGCAACTGGCAGACTAACAAGCAGTCTACTCAATTCTTATCTGAGCTGTATAAGCAGAAGAACTCTAGGTCAAGTGAATGTAATTCTAACTTGAATTACAAAAACAGAGTCATGGCCCATTAAACAATTCCCAGACTTGAGACAGTTCACAGACCTAGAGCCCCTTGAACAAGGGGAGGGCCAGGTATTCCTGGGGAAGGGCCCTGTTACTCTGCCCAAAATTTACACTGTTAACCTTCTTCCCAGCCTTCCCCAAAGAGACCTATGGCCTTTTACCAGGGTGACTGTGTATTGGGGAAAAGGAAATGATTAGGTATTTCAGGGATTATTAGACATTGGCTCAGAAGTGACACTAATTCCAG